>JAQFXW010002959.1:0-12422 GCA_034693945.1 Dendrobaena attemsi
TTTCGTCATTTGCTGATTCCTAATCAAAGAATCAAGCACTCCACATAATACTCAACAGCTTCACTTGAAACAGTGAATCACAATTTCATTTATTCATCGATGTTGCAGTAGGTGCATTTCACATGAAGGCATAATGAAGGCATAACCACACTTTATATTGTTCCAAATCAGAAAACAAAGATATTAAGAACAGAAAAACAGTTACCAGCCTAAAGGAACAAAGGATCCGTACAGAATCCCAATGTATTTTGACCACAAGAATGTTCCAATCCTTCACATCATCCGGTAAGCAATGCGAACCACTCAGGACAACTATTAAACTAGAAGCCAGTCATCGGTGTTCTTGTACAGTACTGTCAGGTACTCGCCCAGAATGTCTCGATATCAGATTAACACTAGTGATTCGAGTCTGGCAGTATATACGCTGAATTCCATTTCTCAGTCTTGCCCATGCACCGTCCTAACGTGCTCGCGATAGTGTTTCTTATACCCGTATTCCTTGCCACAGACTTGGCACCGGAATTTCCGGTTGACGCTGTGCTGAACTGCCATGTGGCCGTTCAGGTCCTGGCGCCCTGCCACTCCCTTCCCGCAGATGCTGCACGTGTACGGATGACGGTGCTCGTGGATTGTCTTCCGGTGTCGCCTAAGGTTATTGCTGTAAGCGAATGACAGTCCACATTCAGCACAGGCATAAGGCTTTTCAGGATAGTGACTGCCTCCAAAAAGCTGTTCGCCACTGATCACGGCAGCCTGTAGTAAACAGACGAGAAAGAACGGCTTCATTGAAGCAACTCCGTGCCACCCAAAATAGCGAAACCAACAGATATATGTTCATATGGACCCCCACGAAGTCTCTCTCAAAGAGGAGCTATATAAATCGTTACATTACCTCTCCAGAGAATAAGGATAATCAGCAATCAATAAGGACACTTCACTAGGTCAAATGGCACTCCTATTCACTTACTTTTTAATACTTAATAATCTGGCTGCACAAATAAAATGAAACTAAGAACCTTGAGTAGACAAACTTTCAGGATTAGAATGTTTGTACGGTTCATAACACGTAGTGGCTGTATTGTAGTGCTGGTATCAGAGGCAGAATCGCAAATGATTTAAAACTAAAAGACTTGGCATACACTAAAGATGCACCAGAGCACGTAATTAAATGCATGTTTCTATATGTCCATAAAGTCATCGAGTCACTAATCCGTAACTTATAACATGACACACATTAACCACACCCAGAACTTGTCACAGACATAATAATAGTTTTTCTTAGATTCCTAACTTTAAGTCTAGTTACTTCCCAAAATGCCTCGACTTCTATAGAGCACACAACTTGTTGTGTTAGTAATACAAATACTAATTAAATTAGGCTCCTCCAAATTAATTATTTACACACTGCCCCAACCGCATGTTAAGTTTAAATTGCCCGAAAACCCTTCATCACACAGGCAACTAATAACGCAACATCGCATTCATCCTTGCAGAGAAAACCAACGATCCTAGTGCAATGCAATGAGTAACCTCGGCACACCAAGACTGACACCACATTACAATAGTTAACATTTCGCATAGAACACCATTCAAACGTTTGCACTTAACATTTCCAACATGGTTCCATCTCACTTGAATTCTAAGATTCTAACAACCGAACAAGTTACAACGAATCCAGCAATCGGTACGTCTTCTCTTCGACGATATCCACGCCTTGCGTCACCAAAACTGCTCGACTTACGATGTCGACTGATGTCGCATCATATGCTCTTGGTATTTGTTCCTGTGCGCATACTCAGTGTTACAGATCTCACATCGGTAGTCTTTGGCCGTTCCGTGTCGCGTCGCCATGTGTCCGCGGAGGCGTATCCTGGACGTGACGCCCTTTCCGCAGACGACACAGACGTACGGAAACTCGTTTTGGTGGATACAGCGCTCATGTAGACGCAGACTGTTAGCCGATCGGAACGCCTTAGAGCAGTACGAACAACGCATCATGTCTAGCGAGGAACGCCTTCTCAACTGTCGGTAAGTATGCAACGTCTGTAATAAAGTACCCCAACTCCTCTGTAGTAAAGTACTCAAATGTTGATAGTATTTAGCGAAATACACATTAAGAGCTTCAACTAAGTACCGTTGCATTTGACTCGGTGACTCTGTGCTGGATATGTTTTCAGAATGGTTAGCCAAGTGTACAGGCTGTTTTCAGCATTAACTATAACTAACTGGTACAATACAGTTGACTTTTAACAAAAATGGCAGTCAGCTAGCACAGAAAATCAGCACCGAAATTAAATGAATCTCATTTCGCATAATTATGTTTGGAACCCCTTTATTTATAAACAGTTTTTCACCGTTTTATGGACAAAACAAAAGACAAATCAAAATGAACAAAACACGAGGGAAATCAGAAATTAACATATAAACAGCACAAACCACAACAGAGACGCCATTTAAAAACCCTTAAATACAAAACAACATAAACAAGTTAACAGATTTTCAAACTCTCAAAAGACAGTTCAAGTTCAGTTCACTTAAAACTGCAACAGAACAATCTGAATGCCAGCGAAACTATCACTGTCTGTCTCTGCTGTGCATCTAATTACTGTCATTAATTAAATAATTATTAAATAAAAAGGCAACTTTAAAATCATGACAAAACTCGAATTTATGTTATATGGCGTTCTCAGACGACGCTTTGCAACAGGGAGCGTTTCATCAACATATGGCACAGCAAATTCAATCGCTTCCAGAACAGTCTGGGAATTACAGAACAGATCGAGTTCGCTGTCATCTCCCACCCCCGAGACACAGATGCAGTAAATCTATTCTAATCTATATGACATAAGCGTCAAGATCTTCGAAAACAGTCGTCTTGCGGTGTTGCTTAAAAGGCGAATGTCAGAGACGCACTTCGTCAGTTCTGGTAGAGCGAACGATCGAACGTTTCTGAATTGCAACTCGTATGGTTCTGTTTCATGTGTCTTCGAAAGACGCTGTTGTAGCAGAACTCCCTTTGGCAGATCCGACAGCGAAACGGCTTCGGAAACTTATGCTTGGCCGACATGTGGCCTCGCAGGCGTCCCTCGTCCCTCGTACGCTTGCCACAGATCACACAGACGCTCGGCAAGTGACGCAATACGCCGGATTCTTCCACGGACTGCTGCGGAGTACCAGCGCTTCCAACTGTTCTGAGTCCCGCGCCGTCTCTAAATTCTCCAAGGTTCACTCGATACCCAAAACTCTGTAAGACACATTGAGAGAAGGAGTCAGATCCCAGGTTTTTTTTACATCCGATGAAACGTTATCTAAGTTCAAGCACATCTCTGTGAGACTGGGACTCCGTCTCAATACTCAAAACGATGCGTGAGACAGCTATAAGAAACACAATAATTCCAGCTTTACCGGAAAAGAAAGCTCACTCAATGTAGCGTGGATTGTGATTGGGGCGGTGGGGCAAGCATAAAGATACAAGGTGAAAATGATATGATTTGCAACCTCAATCCTTGACACTGCACTCTAGTTTTTCTACAGCACTTTAACCAGTTTATATTTATTATGTATCTAATTTCACTAATTATATACCCATAGCTCCAGAAAGCGGAGACAAAGCGCCAATCAGGTCACAGCTTTTAAATTCAGAATGAATATATCCAATCCAAATCATCAAATGATCCAAATAAAAAAATAAGCACAGCATACCAAGAAATAGTTTAACAATTTGGAACAAACGCCTACCAAGAAGGAAAATGGTCCCGATAAATTAGCGTCTACTTGACACGAACAAATATTTAGATGATACACCTCGACATGTCCTTGTTCAATGTGCTGTCACTTTGTGTATGACGAATCTGCATAAGATTTCTTTAAACACCAAGCGCATCAGTCTGCAATACTCTCCAATATGCTCATCACTGGGTCCGTAGCTTAGTTGAGAGAGCGGCTGGTCGATAAGCTAAGTACTGATCTGGCGGCATGAGATCGAGCCCCACATGTCAGTAATTTTTTTAAAGTTTCTTTTAGCTGCTTATAGCGCTTTCTTGTGTGGTTTGTCTCGTGTCAGTTGAAAAATAAGATCGCCCACCCCACTCCTGGTTTGGCCGTACAAGGAGTATTCCAGTTCGTAGGTCATTAGTAAATCGAACCCGCTGTTAAGCTGACCTGCGTGTCATGCTATGCGGGCCGTATTTCGTATAACCTGTCTGTAACCATGTTGCGGTCTGTCAATGTGAATTTAATAAACATAGATATGTTTTTTTCGTTTTTTTTCATAGCATGTCCTTCATCACCTCGCATACAGGTTCTTCCATCACTTTCCGAGTTTCTCATGACTGAGGCTGTTCAAAGCAGCAGTCCCGAAACAGAAGCAGCGGGTCATCGTCTGCACTCCCCGAAACATTTGTCCGGCAGTGGGTAAGCTTCAGATGCCTCTGATAGACGCTCTTGTAGCAGAATTCCTTCTGACACGGCACACACTTGTACTCTCGCGGAAACGAGTGCTTCGCCGACAAGTGTCCGCGTAGGGACGGCTCGTCTCTGAGCGTCTTGCCACAAATGCAACAGACGAACCTATGCAGTTGTCCTCCTCGATGGCCCCGGAATGCCGACTGGTCTCTGTCGACTCCCGCTCCAAATCGCCCGAGTTGGTGCGATGACATGCTCTGTAAGAGATCGCCAGACAAAAAACAGTCTTAGCTATTTCGGTCATTTCTGAAACCATCTCTTACTTCACCTATCGGGTCTCTTGTCAATAATTGTATACGTTCTTTTAGTTTTAACTCTGCTAATACTCAGACAGTTCCAGTTCCAAGTCTGGAGAAAGGTGATGCTACTCGTCTATATTATGAAACAGCATCAAACTGGCGATACGCGGCAACTAACCGGACTTATTGCTTTCCTCAATCCAAAATTTGGTTTTCAGCTCCTGCTTACTCATTAAGCCTTTTCTTCCTTATCTGCTCCTCAATTAATAAATAATTTTGCTGCGATGATGACGAATTATTTTCTGCAAATACCCATGCCACACCCAATATGATAGTTTAAGATCAAAGAACAGGATCTTAAGCCACGCTATAGACATGTGTTGGAATAAAGTGCTAGCAAGTTCAATAACATTATCGATTTCTTAAACGAATTAGCGATTTATCCACAAGCAATTTCTTAGATATTCAATCCAATCATTTTCCAGATTCGGAGAGAACGTGAATAAGAATCATCGTTTCACCGAAAGTCAACAGTTGAATTCTTATTCAAACAAATGAAGGGCTCAAAATTCAAAAAATGAAATCAGACTCTTTTGGATGAAATTTGACAAATTCCTGAATTACACAGACGAGCACCAATTTCTTTGGGCAAAATCAAAAAAGTAACAGGAAAAATTTTGATCTATTTAATAAATTGAATGATGTAAATTTTTTTGTGCTGTAATCTATATAGTAGGCTTTATTCAATGTTCACAAGTAGTTAAAATCAGTGTCCCAGTTAAAACATTTATTTCAACATCAATCCAAAAAAATAAATTCAACACTCAAAGCAAAAAGTGTTCAGTACGAACAATCCAGCAACAAAAATCTACAGTTCAGAGTTAAACGACTTCAACAAAAAGAAACACCGCGAGAAACTTCACGAAATGAATTTTACAAGAAAACAGCCAATTAAAATTTCTGGCTGAATTTTGATGAACACATCTTGCAAATGTGTACTGAATTGAAACACCAACATATTACAGGACATTATACTACTTTAAAATACGTACAAATGTCTCTTTAATGTCTGAACATAGGTTCCAACTACTCAGAAAAGTCCTCCAATCCAGCTAAAAGTCCCCCAAAAAAGATTCTTCGTAAGCAACTAGAGTATAATATTGGCCATGCATTTACTGAGCAACTGCGTGCACACATCTAATTAGTTACTTAGCTATGCACACTTTTACTAGCTTAATAGATAACTTTAAGTGCCTCGCAAAAAGTAAATAAACATTTCATATGGCTGTGCAAATGTCAATTAAATAAAAAAAATAAACCAAGTGACTCCAGAGCAAGAGACAGAAAGACAGAGAAACAGTCAGAGAAAAGGGCCATAAGAAAGATAGATATATCGGTAAATGTTTAAGATGTCGAAGCGGTTCTGCATTATTATTCATCATTTTTCTGCACTTATATCTATGCTTTCAACGGTTTGGACACCCTCTTCATATCCACCCCCAATATAATCCTTTAATGTCAGATAAATTATTGAATCTCCGATATCTACTACAATTTGTCAGGATCACCCTTTGTGCAATTATCCTGCAGCAATTGGAAGTCATTCTTCAATGTCTCTGCCAGATTCCTATAATATTCCACCCTACTAGTCCGACGGCTTGCGTGGATGATGACCGTGTTGCGAGACCATGTGGTCCTCTAACTGTTGTGCACTGTTCACACCGAAACCACAGATGGAGCACATCAGCGCATAATGTTGCTTATGCGTCGACGCTAAGTGCTTCTTCAGAGCCCTCTTATAGCTGAACCCCTTTGCGCAGAACGGGCACACAAAGTCTTTCGGGGTGTCGTGCTTGCTCGACATGTGACCGCGCAGTCCCCTCTGACGGTCAAAGACCTTGCCGCAAACTGCACACACGAATCCCGGATGTCTGTGAAGGTCAAGCATGACGTGCGCCTGAAGCGCGATGCGGGTAGCGAAGACCTGTCCGCATTCCATGCACTCGTTCGCTCCTTCGCCCGACAACTCCCGCGCTGGTGGGTTCTGTAACACAGCACAAGAGTTTATGCTGAGGCTGGAGGGCACGACATAAATTCCCTTATTCTCCCACTCTCTCTCTCTTAACCACAACACCAAGCGGTGCTCACATGCTTTCCTGCGAGTCTTAGTCAGTGTCGTAAATCAATTTGTAACAGATGAAAAAATCATAACACCACACATTCAAAATGGGTGCATTGAAGAAATGATCAAATGCCATCTGATGCTTCAACGCGTATTAGCTAATTTCCGCCTACACTTCCTGCAGGAATGAGGGTGCCCGAGTATCAATTCTCAGACCAAAATGGCAGTGCAAATGCTCTCGGTAACTCCAATAAATGAATTCAACCAAAAAACACAATTAACTGGAATTGCTAGTGCAGTTGGGATTTGAATTCATATTGCGTATGTGCACTGAATCAAGGCACACAGTAAATTAACACATTACCATGAAAGAAAACAAGGCTATACATACTCAACATCTTATCTACTCTATTCTAAAAGATTAAGATACAGTAAAAACATCCCCAACAAAGGATCATCACAAGCACTGCTGGCTGGTTGAGCCACCTTTATTCCGAGAATACTTTTCAGAAACATATATATTGACCAAATTAATATCATAACAATGGCAATCAGCTGCAAAAATGTCATATATAAATTCAAAACTTAATAACAGTAAAAATAAACAAAGCGAAGTATCGTAAAATAAAAGATGCCTATTGCAAGCTTTGATGTTGGGCAAATCAAATCGATTGATTGATTAATACAATAAATAGTGATTACGGACGAATGATCAAAAGGATCGCGTGAATATGTGTACACTTAATATTTACTATTTGAAATTCTGTAACTTAGCTAAACAATTAATAGGGGGATGTGTTAAGTTCCTTACAAAAGCACATGAAACATTTTTATATGAAACTGAAAGGATCCAAGATCAAATCACTTGGAAGTGACACAATCAAACTGTAAATAAAAGATCGACAGATATAATCAGACTTGGAAATTTGAACATGAACGAAGTATATCGCAAACACAAAATTTATATACAGCTACAGCTTCGGGCATTCCGCCAAAAACAAAAATCAACCAGATCTTTACTTAATGAGAGAGAGAGACAGACAGACAGACAGACAGACAGAGAGACAGAGAGAGAGACACACAGAGAGAGACAGAGAGAGAAACAGACAGACGGAGAGAGAGACTTAATCAGAGTGAAATATAGACAGAAACAGGCAGACAAATCCAGATAACGAAAGAGATACAGTCAGTATGTCAAAAATCAGCAACAACTCCATATCAAAATATTACTTATATCTTGTGGTATCATATATCTTTGCTTCTCCCTCAACTGTATCTTTTGGTAAGGCTTCTCTGCTATCCCCAACAGATATTGTTTATGCCAGGTAAGTTCTGCACCAATATCATCTAACTAATTATCTATAATATAATTATAATGTCATACAGATTTTTGCGCGAATCGTGCCAGCATAAGTCTTTTCAATCTTGTTCATTCATCATGATTCAACTCCTATATTCTTCAGCCTAGTTTAAAGGCTTGCGGGATTGAAGCGAGGTTGAAGACCGTGGCGCGAGAGCATGTGATCCTGCAGCAGATGCTCGCTGTTCACGCCGAAGCCACAGATGGAGCACATATGCGCGTAAAATTGGTCATGCTTCAACGCCAAATGCTTCTTAAGAACCTTCTTATAGCTGAATCCCTGCGTACAAAACGGGCACACAAAGTGTTTCGTCACATCGTGCTTGCTCGAGATGTGGCCGCGAAGTTCCCTCTGACGGTCAAAGACCTTGCCGCAAATATGGCAAACGAATCCTGGATGTCTGAGAAGGTCCGACATCACGTGCTCCTGGAGTGCCATGGGGGTAGCGAAGTACAGTCCGCACTCGATACACTCGTGTGCCATTGCGCCCTGCAACTTCTGCGCCGCCGGCGGGTTCTGCAACACAGCACAAGAGATCTTGCTCAAGCTCAAACCAACCAATCACAGAAATTTTGCCCTACCCATACGTCAAATCAACATCGCACCTCTCTCTTGCTCTCTCACACTCTTTCTCTGTTTCTCCCTGCCTCTGATGGGCTGTTTATTTCTGTTTGTATCGCTCTGTTTATATCTCATTCACACTCTCTCATTTCCAAAAACTCAGGTGCACTTCTCATCACCCTTCTCCCGCATGCAAAAAGAATAACAAATAGTTACTTGCTGCCCTTATGCAGCCATATCGGCCGACACCATAAATTCACCTTCATCATCACATACCCAAACACAAGAAAAACCCCGAAAACGTTCGACTAAATGCTCTCAGTAAAAGTTTATTTCATTGGTACCGCCAAGACAATCAAATACGCGAATCAACAGGATCTGAACAAAATCTAAACTAAATGCGTCTGAATTTGCAGGAGCTCGGCAGCTTCCGACGCTCAAATGCTCATGGAGTGGTGGACGAGCATGTGGTCCTTGAAGACGATCTTGTGGCAGAACTCGCGCTGGCAGATGTGGCATTTGAAGTCCTTCGGCATGTGGTGCTTGGAAGCCATGTGGCTCTGCAACTGGTGCGCCAGCTCGACCCCGTGTCCGCACAGCGCACACGTATACGGAAAGCGCCTCCTGTGGAACATGTTGTGGTGCTTCCAGAGCCCCGAGCTCCACCGGAAAGCCTTCTCACAGTCGGGACACTTGAACAACTTGTGCGATGCCATGGACGCGCAGCGCGGCCCCGCTCTCCTCCGGCGCCGGTTCTGCAAGACAACGGAACTCTGTTGTTCATCGGTGCACAACTCAAATCTAATCTAATCACTCCTATAGGGCCGTAATCATAACGCCAAAGACATCAATCATATGGTCGCTTCCAATCAAATCGCAATGAGAGATCAGAATCCATTGGAAGATCCAGGCTGAAATCCAACAGATATGGACTCAAGCAGATGCTGCGCTACCTACTAAAGCACTTGGCGCTTCCACCGACTCTAAAACATCGCATAAACATTGGAAACAATTGATAAAAAACCCGGCACGTTTCAGACTACAAGCTAAGCGTTGCAATTTCAAAATATCCAAATTTAAGATGTGCGAGTGTCTCTGCGCAAATTTTGATGTTACCTAGTTATTTTGAAATCACTAATTTCCGTTCTTGTGATCAGCCAAAACATGACAGACCTGACCCTTTTACTAGCAACTCTATTTGGCTGCCCAAAACCCTATGGGGTTGGGAGCACCTCCGAGTAGCCCCTGTTTGGAATGATCAAACGAATGAACATAGAACATGGTGCTTTAGGTCATTAGTTTTCCACATACACCGGGTACAGTCCACCCTCAACGTTGCAAAGCCAGCAGATGTTGAAAAGATTAGGAGCAATACCTTACGTTGAACTCAAAATGCGTTTGGGTACACTGACTGTTCATTTAGGTGTAATTTAGGGGAAGGACAAAAAGGCTCAATCACCTCACCTTTCAACTTCGGTTTTGTAATTCAACATTTAAATTAGAAAGGCCTATCTGCACTATCACTACTGGTCAGATCTACTTCCAATTTGCATATCTAAATATTGCTGCTTCCATCTATCTTTCCATAATGTAGTTACATAGATAGATAGATAACCATTTATTGGTCCACAACACAACTCATAACAGTAGAAAGCACAGGTAGGAAGGTAGGTAGGTATAAGGGGTACCTGCGTCCCGCAGCACATAATTCAAAGTTGTTTATGTTCAATGTATAGTTGGATATTCTGGGTAGCACTACTGGATCAAAGGATTTCTTTTATATGTAAATTAAATTATTAGTTCCCATTAATCATATCTTCCGCTGAGAAGTTTAAATACAAGATAGAAATAAATAGCGACCATGGAGCTAACAACATAAGAATTTGCATAATGTATATGAACATTACGATGTTGGATATTAACACTTAATAAAGAAAAATGATCGATGATACTTGCTAGTAAAATTCCAACCACTGACAATATCATTGCAATCCAATCATCTCAGCCCAAACAATCTCCCTATGGCAAATTATAACAAACGCATCCCTCAAATTGCCTTGAACAAGTATAACACATAGGATTTCTCTTCTCGATGTTATAGAATTCACCTTGTCACAAACTCACAGGCCTGCGAGTATCGCGGAGAATGTAACATGAGTTATGATGAGTAACAGTTCCGTTCATGAAGCTAAATTTGTAATTTTATTTTATACAATGTCACTGATTCCTATGTTCCTATATTCCTACTAGAGTTCAACATCTCACATGTTACCTATATATCTAATTATCTATAATATGTCAACTTTGGTGTCATATTTCACAAGCTATAATCATGCATGCACTTAAAACCTTTCAATACCACAATAACACTCATTCAGCCTTGGTTATTTGATTACATAACAACCAAACAACCAACCAAATATAATATAAGGTCACCAGGCAGAGGCATAGCCAGAGAATGATTTCGGTAGGGGGGGGAAAGGTGTTTCTGGGGAAAAATTCCCTTAAGTCGCTAAAAAACTTATAACTTTTTTTCTTTCTTTTTAGCCATTCGTCCCAAATCTCGAAATTTATGCTGTCCAAGTCGCCGAAAAAACTGATGACTTTTTTTTAGTCATTTACCACTATTTCACAAATTTCGGGGTCAATTTCTCACAATTTCTTCTGACAAACTGACTTTTTCCATCTAAAAATGTTTTGGGTGTTTAAACACCCCCTGAAATGAAAAAATGGCAAAGTTAGAGTTCGTTTTTCATGCAAAAACGTAGGAAAATATGAGGTTTTGGGCGTGAAACACCCCTGAAATGAAATAATGTAAAATATATTTTTTCACGACCTGGAAAACATCCAGCGAAACAAAATCCTGGCTACGACCCCGAAAACACCAACATTTACAACACCGTAACCTTATAACGTCTGCAACTGTACATTCCTACGCAAATAACGCAACAACTCGGCTTTCGCTTTTGGTGTATGTCCAAACGCAAGTCCCGGCAAAGCGAATGTCTACATGCCACACGCATCGTGGACAATCATATGGTTTCTGTACAAATTCCTATCGTGGAATTCGGCCAGGCAGACGTGACACTTAAAGACCGTCTCGGCTACGTTATGCTTGGTAGCCAAATGGCTTTGCAGCTGGCGAAGCAACTCAACACCGTGGCCGCAGATGGAACAGGTGAACGGATACCGGTTGCGATGTACCATGTTGCGGTGGCGCGTCACACCCGATGCCCAGCGAAACACCTTCTTACAGTCGGGGCATTGGTGCAAATTTTGCGGCAGGCACGCCGCTCTCGGCAGCGAGATCTGCAAGACAATCGCAGACAGATCCCTCTCAGCGTATTATTACGTTGTGCCCATCGAACATGTATGATAAAAACGTGTAATGACTGGAAGTAGCACACACAATGCTACCAAGAAGAATCACCGCAAAATACACTGATCTCTATCGCCGAGCACAATACCGTGTTTTTTTGTTACATACAGGCATCACTAGCCAACCAGACCATACTGTGCCCTTCTCAATTAGTCAGACAAGACGAGCTCATCGGTGCAGGGGCTTCTATCCCTATACCCAGCGGGCGCACTTTGTGCGCCAGTGGAAAACAGGGGGGGAACATTTTATAATGTATAAATTTCAGAAACAGGGGGGGAACACTAGTAAAATGGAAT
>JAQFXW010002960.1:0-12421 GCA_034693945.1 Dendrobaena attemsi
AGCAATTTAAGGGAGGCATAAGAAGCCCCGCCAGAAAGCTTCTTACGAAGACTTGGAGGAAGGCCGTTCCAGAGGGAATGGTCCAACAACAGCAAAAGACCGCTGCTGGGCCACGGCAGTACTCGAGTACTCGACCAAAGGACAAAGAAGTCAATGCGCTTAGAGGAACGCAACGTCTGGAGGAGAGAGCAGAAGGAGGTTTATGCAACATGTCGCAAACGTATTGAGGGGCTCGGCCTAGGCATAGGCCTACGTATGTACGTGTAGGCCTATAAATGCATGCACATAGGCCTACATAATTATACATAATTATATCTCAGGCCTTTATATTATAGCCTACATACATTGTAGGCCCACTGGATATATTAACTATAGGCCTACATCCTGGTTAGGGACAGACACTTGAGTAAATTCCTTGAAGGGGCGCCCGAGGTGACTGCCGAAATGCCGCCTTCTGTGTACAAAACATCTGACGACCTTTTTTAGTCATTCGCCCAAAATCTTTCCATTTACCATCCAAAATTTTCACGACTTCTTAAGTCATTCGCTCGAAGTTTTTCCATTTACTACGACATCCCTCGTTTTATGCCGCCCTCTACCGATCGAGCTCTACCGCCTGTTGCGTTGCCCGTCAACTTTTAGGCTTGCGAGTTGCGACTTTTCTTAGTCAGAAATCCTATTTTCACTGCTTTTCTGTCTCTCCATAGTTTCCAACCTTCGTTTTGCCGCCCCTGCCGAAGTGCCGCCCGGGGCGGTTCGCCCTCTCTCCCCTCATTGCTACGCTACTGGCGCTATATAAATTACAGATAAGCTTCGATAAATTATAAGCTTCGATAAATTACCTAAGATGGGCCACTTAACATAGGCATATGATGTAATTTATATAATATTACACGTAGGCCTACGGTCGGAGAGAGGTATTTGACAGCATAACTATAGAACTATTTTCTGAAACAACTGGCCTGATTGTGGGTCAATGACGATTTTGGGGTTTAGGTAAAACGCACGAGAAACCTTGACAATTATATTGAAAATCCGAATTTTACTTTGCACGAAAGCCTAGCGCCAATATTGAATCGTATCGTAGGCCTAATCTCGGAACTTCTACAGCGCTCAGGGAGGCCAAGCGCAAAGCACGTCAATTCTCGAGCGCTGCGTCGAATCATAAGGAATAAGTCAATGATGCCAGTAGCTATTATTTATAGAGTAAGCCTAAATGCAAGTGAAGGATAATGTAACCTTTTGAAGGAAAATGTCCCAGAAGTATAGACGCAATTGGTGTCGTCATCTTCAGAAAGATACTCCTACAAAATGAGTTTGCTGTGATGGACGCACGATTCCTATTGAAACATCACGAGTTGTGAGAACATAGTTGACCCTAGACATTTGTTTTCTTAGACTATTGAAAGTCCAATCTTAAGACATCTACACTTTCGTAACCTAAAACAGACTGCTCCTGAAAATGAACACTTTCGTAACCTAAAACAGACTGCTCCTGAAAATGAACACTTTCGTAACCTAAAACAGACTGCACCTGAAAATGAGCTACAGAATTTTTAATACATTCCTTTTTAAATGATGCTTATTTCGACAGAATAATAGTCTTTCTTACTAATTGGACACAGAAGTAGATCTAACACAAGACTCTAATATAGCACGTCTTGCAAGCCGTGTGCTATCGAGGCTGAGGCCAACTGCACAGTAGGCAAAAGCAACCGTTCTGTCAATCATTGGCCAATCGAATATTATACGTTACCAGGCAACCTGCGGCGCATGCGCGCTCTGGCAGACGCCGAAATGCCCTCGCTGGTTCACTACATTTACATAGCGCATTTCCTGTTGCTGCTTTATTGCCTGCTACAGACGTTTTTGCAAAGAAGAACCAGTCTGAACTCTAGTCACAGTGATTGCTTCACCGCCGCAATTGTATTTAATTACAATAATTATTGGAACCTATGGTAGACTATAAATAGCCTAGGCCTATACGAGAACAGAACTGCTATAATAATTATTGCATTCGAGAAAAACAAATGCCTTAATATGCACCATCAGTGCGCCTAAATATAATTCATACAGATTTCAAGACATAGGCCTACATACATATTACGTATGTATGTATGGACATGCACACTTCTAGTCTTCTATACATATTGATCTATATCACAGGTCTATGAATACTCTAGAACTATTAGTTAGCCATTATCTACAAGTAGAACAAGTATAATTCGTAATACTGTGCTAGCGATTTGTTAGATAGTGTGGAATCTAGTCCCGTCTTCTCGGAGGGCGGAGTCACGAAAGTTGGGAGGGGACTAAAAGCAGCCTACTTTTAAACGTTCTCGGCCCCAATAATTTCATACACATTCTCAAAAAACCTGATGACTTTTTAGTCGTCACTTCGATTTTCCCAGAAACTACCGGATACATCTAAAGATACAGACGACCTTTAATTAGCAATCACTTCAATTTTTCCAGATAATTTCCCATAGGAGTACATCTCCTAAAAATAACTGATGACCTTTTTAGTCATCACTTCAATTTATTCAGAAAGTTTCCAATACATCTAAAAAAACTGATGACCTTTATTTAGTCATCACTTCAATTTTTCCTCCAGGTTTCCCAAAGGCCTACATCTGCTAAAGAAAACTAATGACATTATTTAGTTATAACTTTGATTTTTCCAGAAAATGTCCATAAATCTCCTAAGTAAACTGATAACCTTTTTTAGTCATGACTTCGATATTTTCAGAAAATTTCCCAAAGGCCTACATCTCCTAAATAAAACTGTCTAGGTCTTGTTGTCAAGACTTGAAACCTGAAGACCAAGACCTTGGAACTCAAGACCAAGACTTTTGTTCTCACGACCAAGACCAAGACTTTTAGTCTCAAGACCATTCAAAACTTTTGAAATCACTCGTGCATACACATGAGAAATTTTTTTATGTGGGTCTTTAATGAAAAATAAAACAATCAATTCTTTCGAATAAAGGAAAATAGATTCCAACAATAATTATTTCCCAAAGTCTGCCACAGGAAATAGGTCCTAGTCTATTTCTGTTGCATTTATAAGCATCACATCACTCAGAATTTTTTTACCAAAATATTCTGTGTGGCCTCATAAAAATCTCACCATGAGAAAAAGAAAAGCATTCTGCAGGTGCAGAAGTCGCAGGTACACAAAATGCACAAGTCGTGTCTTTTAAATCCGCCCATATTTGGTTTCTCATTATATTATAAGATTAATTTTAACGACTTTTAATTCACCGAAAATCCGGGCAAAAATAGCAAGAGCTAGAATAAGTCTACATGTATCCAAAACCTAACAGTAATAAGAACTTCACAGAACTGTAAGTCACTAATGAATAAGTAAGTAGGTTAAGTAATCATGTGTTACTGTTTTCATTGACTTCTCAAAAAGTCTTGGTCTTGAAATATCCAGACCAAGATGAAGACCAAGACTTTTGGTCTCAGGACCAAGACCTTTGGCCTCAAGACCAAGACTTTCTGTTTCAAGACCAAGACTTTCTTAAACGAACTCGAGTGCACTCGAGTTCAAGACCGATTACAACAAGACTGCTATTTAGTCATCACTTCGATTTATTCATAAAATTTCCCCATACTTCTAAAAAACTGATGACATTTTATTTAGTCATCACTTCAACTTTCCAGAAAATTTCCAGTAGGAGCTTACATCCCCTTAAATAACTAATGACCATTTTCGGTGCCATACTTCTGCTAAATAAACTGATTACCTTTTTAGTCACCGTCGATTTTTCCAGAAAATGTCTCATAGGCTTACATATCCTCACAAAAACTTATGACCTTTTAGTCATCACTTCGATTTATTCAGAAAATTTCCGATACATCTCCTAAAAAAACCCGATGACCTATATTTTGTCATCACTTCGATTTTACCAGAGAATTTCCCATACATCTCCTAAAGAACTAATGACTCCTTTTAGTCATAACTTCCATTTGGACAAGCAAATCCTGTACATGCACACATTTTCCTAATAATTTTTATAAATCCCTACTAACAATTTTTTTCGTACAACTCCAGCACTGTAGCCGGTTAAAATTCTTGTACAAAAGCAAAAAAATTTCACAAATCACATCCACTTTGAACTTTAAAAGTCACTGATGCAGAAATGCTTTGTACAGAACATCAAAAGCTACCATAGATTATTCTATTCATTAACAGTTCAACGAATATGGAGTATAAACATCCGAGTAAACGTAGGCTCCTCAAAGGGAGAGCTATACAAATTCTCAAAATGAATGAATTACCAAATAAATACGAAGATACCACTAAATGGATAAACATTCAAACGTCTCTTAACGGGTCGAGTTTCAACGTGAAATCTTTCTAACGAATCTGGTGGTAAGAAAATCACGTTCAGATAACTCAAAGACCAAAAACGTCACACGAGAAGGCCATCACAGCACACAACATATTATCAGTCACCGAACAGAATATTCGTCAATGTTCATCTATATTAGCAAATACTAAATTTGACAGTGAAGACAAGGTAAAAATAATTAATAATAATAATGCTAGCATCATAGTAGAGGGCAGTTCCTCAGTCAAACCTTGGGCTGCAACGCGTTATCGGGTACGAAACATTGAAATATCGGTGGAC
Organism: Dendrobaena attemsi; assembly: GCA_034693945.1. Taxonomy (NCBI): domain Eukaryota; kingdom Metazoa; phylum Annelida; class Clitellata; order Crassiclitellata; family Lumbricidae; genus Dendrobaena; species Dendrobaena attemsi. The sequence continues at coordinate 4,641 of JAQFXW010002960.1, forward strand.
ATCATTTTCTAAGTCTTGGCTTATGGGGGCATGTGGCCGGTTCTTACTCTCAACATCTTATTTTCCCATCAACAGTAGATGGCCAGTGTAATGTGCTTGATATTGAAGTTGGCTAGCAGGTGCAGCTGGGGTAAAATCTCGAACTTCCAACCATTTGATTGATGATCTAGCATACTAGACACTATTCAGTCGGTATAATAAAGTAAGCATTTAAACAGACCAATAATGTAATAATAGTAAAAATAATTCGGCTGCATTACACTTGCTCTTAAACATTTCCATCCATTTCAGATTTTAACTTTTACTTATAATGACAACAGTAATGAAAGACAATAATAAATAATAAGCCATAACGATAGTTCCTAAAATTCAGATGGTTTGGATAGAGGGCAAGAATTGTACTAACGACTTAGTAATTCAATTCAATTCATTGAGAATCTACATATCCCTATCAACCTACATTAACATTTGAGTCCTACATCCAAACAACCAGAAAAGGAATGAACTATAAAAGAAAGTGATTCAAGAGGTTAGATAAAGTCCGACGTTAGATAAAGTCCAATTTTTATAACAGAGAATGGGTTTTCCCGCAAAGGGACGGATCCCACTAAGCCTGAGTAACCCACTGCCCTGGATAAACTGTAGAAACAACATGAGAACTGATGGTAAGAAGAATATATCAACAGTAAAAGTAGAATCAAATTAATACTTAGATAATCAATAGAATACAATTTAAGATATGGGATTTAGGATTAATAAAGCAGAAACAGAAACATAAGGAACTGAAAAAGCAACAAAAAGAAAAAGACAAAAACAAAAGAAGTGCTGTAACCAACTGAAAGTAGCCAATATGCATAATCTAATCCAGTAATAAGTAACAAGCATATGCACTTATGCATGCTACAGCTTCACACGTTATGATAATAATTTTATGCAGCCCACCACGTATCTAAATAACAAAACAATTAAAAGGGAACTTTAATGGGAGCATCATCTGCCTATCAACTAGAATCCAACTGCTCTTCAAGATAACACATCAGACAGCATGCATAATAATAATCCTAATAACAAAAAACCAACAATTTCTTATAAATGTCGAGAGGTCGTTGATACCTCGGGTAAAAGAAATAATAATAATAATTACAAATAAATAAACAACCAAAGCACCCGTTGCCACGGCACAGAAAACAAAAACAAAATAGCTAAAACGGTGGAAAACACTCTTATCTGAAAGGAAATGTAAAAGTCCTTAACAAATTCCCTTTCGTCCTTACTCAAACACATCAAGAGCTTCTCATTTGCATAAACTCCATCAAGACGTCATTTGGCCAAGTATACCACAGCGCAGGACGACACATAAAAGTCGACTCGATCCGTAGCAAAACGGGTCAACCACAGTCTTGGAATCGTGTGCTATGCCTCATCTGGCCTGCCACCACCAAGGGCCTCGTCCACGTTCTTCAACGGTTTATACTCGCTGCCCGATGTCGGCCTTTGCCGTCTGACACGAACGGTGTTGCGTCCTTCGATGAAGTAGGCCATCAACTGTAAAGACAATTATTCAGGGTACAACAAATGTAATAACAGTTAGCTGTGGGTTCCGTTTGGACACTGTCTCCCCCCCCCCAGTCTCCCGTGCAAGGATCTCTAAAGTCAACAGACCTGCCTTCGGGTAGAGAACTCGTCATATTGAATAGAGCTATATCCTTTGCAAAATCCCGAAAAAAGTAAATTATACCAATGAATGTCATCTAATTATGTAAGATATCAGAAATATGATTAACATATTATGCTCATGTCCATTTCCATTAAAATCTTAAAATTGGCAAAAATGATGTTGATCACTATTTTGCTGTCTTCCCCAGCAACAAGTAACCCGACATTCCAAATTTCCAATCATTTTGATTCCATGGGTCATGTATTATGGGCTAGAATTGTATGGCCCATGCTACCTACTGCTTTATATCGGAATCCGAAATTAACAAAGTGCATAATATCGGGAACACCTCTCTATGATTCACAGGTAGTCAACTGACAATGTCAACTGTACCTTCTTCTTGTTGTGCAGAATCAAGTACAAGATGATGACGACGATCACAACGATGACGAAGTAGGTCATGAAGCTGCCAGCCGAACTGACTTCTTCGCTAACGACCTTCCTGCCAATCTGGTTCTTGGCACTCTCAGCTGGAAAACAGAAATCGAATGAGGCTTCAACCGAAGAGAGTCAGAATGTCAAACAAAGAGTTGGATGTCAAATATGTACTCGCATAGGTTGCTCGTACTCAACAAAACATACTTCTACGACTCTCCTTCTCTGTCAATCAGACTTTTCCATGAACATCAGTCTTCGGACGGACTCTCTGATATAAATTGCAGGCTATAGTGCAACTACGTTCTCTATGACAACAATACAGATCTCTCTTCTCCATGCAGTTTTTGCAAATCTTCTCATCCTTTAACCTGCCATCCAGTCTCCCCTCACTCAAATTCTGTGTAAAACTATTCTTGAGATCGACATCATATTGCATGCATTAAGCGACTTTGTATATATATATATGTACTCATTCTACTAGTAACTACGATAACACTCTACCATAAACCCACTTCCCTCATCTTCTCTCTACCTTATCTCTCGAAGTGTTTCGTATCAAAACCTATCCTTTCGTTAAACTATCAGTTCAGATCAAATACACATTTAAGCAAAACTAGTTCAACGAAACACTATGTTAATATGTAAGAGCTCTATAGAGCCGTACATCATCTCATTTTACTCAGAAAGGAACAATGAAGAGAAAATGACAAAAGGAAAACAACATGGAACTTCAACAATTTCTAAAAAAGACCAAGAGAGTGAAACAAAGTTCATGCGACATTCAACAGGAAATTAAAAATAACCATCTGGTCTGAAAAACCCTATAGAAAATATTGACTTGCAATTAACTATCCATCATTGTGTAACTTATCGTTTCAATTTATTAATCATTAATACTAAGTACTGCCAAACATTAGAAATAATAAAAGGAGACAGATATGTCATATTACATTCTTAGAACAGAATAGTCTGTTTATTCGAGTGATGTGAATTACCTGCAAGAGCATTTTAAAGTAACTTTCAACATGTAGGCCTACTTTGATCCGTAACATAGAATCACGTGCATTATACTGCGGGGTTCCCTGCATTTTAATCACTTAAAAACAAATCTGAAGTATGGATTTACTGTGCTGCTAGCCCTTTCGCAGTGTACTTAACTTGATATCAGCATGCTCTCTAAAAAATCTTTATAATAATTATAGGTAAAAAATTTATAACAATGAATGAAAAAATAAAAAATATAATAATAATACTGTCATATAATTTTCAGATTTCCATCATTGCTTATGGTCATTATGTTCAGGCCTTCAGGTTAATACGAAGGCTTTAGCCCTATTTAAGATTAATCCATCTTGATTTTGTGTATTAATATCACTTGCCTATTAGATAATTCTTCTTGATATGTAATGTGAATTTTTCGACAATGCTACTCAAATACTGGTAAATGGCATTAAATTGAACTAAACAATAATACATACTTGGTCCTGGTAAAATTAATCGACATGGCATCGACCCGCATCTTAAATAACATTATATTCCACTTTCCTTCCTTTAAAAGTACTTCTAGCTTTAAAAAAAAAAAATTTCTCACTTATTGTATTGTATTTGTTTATTTCTATACCGCCTCTTACAGACCACTACTCAGAGGCGGACCCAACTACAGCCCAGAGGTGTGTTGGAGTTTTACACGCAGAAGCGCTTCAGCAATTCTGAGTGAAGGACTTGCTAAAGGTCCTTACGCGGTGGGTGGGATTCGAACCTGCAACCCTGTGGTTACAAGGCGGCGACCTTCACCACTACACTACTGCACCCCACATATATGAGCACACTGAGCAGCTCCAGGATGCTTAGGCTCAAGCAAACATTTCCAACTGCCATATGGATTACCAGAAATCAACCACACATAACAACACACATGCAAAACATCAACATTAGAAATCTATGACCTCATGCATAACTAAATAGTTTGCTAAGAACTTGGCCAATGGTTGTTTGCATTGAAAAGTTGACGAATGGCGTCACATCTATTTCGGTCATACTAGGCCCAATATTCAATATTTACACTTTTGATATCAAGTTGCTACGTGACACCTCTGAAGAAAACATAGAATTAGAAGTCAGAAAATCGCACCAACTAGATGAGAGCTAACACAGGCAAAACCACTTATGGATCCAGTAAAACCACATTTAACATTCTAATGACAAGTTGCATTAATTAGCTTCTTTCACTTTTGTTAAATGCTTGCTAAAGTGTAAATTGAGTCAAGATAACCTATGGTAATTCTAACTAAACAGCCAATGGAATCACAGTCAACTAAACCACCAATGGAATCATGCTAAATCATGCCAGGACGACCTATTTTCAACTACACAACCAATAGCATTATTCATCAGGGCCATTTCAAAGACCTATGCACACACATGCACTTTTTACCAAGGACGTTTTCAGATGGGTTTAACTGAATCTCGTCCGATGAGTCCTGTGCCGCATCTTCGTACGGCGCTTCACCGAACCCCGCTTTTCAAAGGATTGCCACAAGATAACAAAACAATCGGAATTATAGATTATAATCTGATCGAAACATCTCGGACTACTGGGCAAAATAACAACATCTACAAATAAAGATGAAGACAAGACATCCCTGCAAAGTCAAACAACGACAATGAAAGAAAGAACGACCAAACATTCTGGCAATTGTGAACTTGATTCGATATTGTGTCAGTTAATAAGCTGGTCTCTCCCTGATGTGGCTTTCATGTGGGCCATGATGTGGCCCTGAGACTTTTAAAGATTTTCCTAAATACATTTTCATATATTAATAATCTGTTGGAATAATCTGCCACCATCCATTCGATTAGCCGACTCGGTCGACACATTCAAACAGTCATTGAAGACCTACTTGTTTCGTAGGGCTTACCCGCTGTAGTTTAGTCGTCGTCTGTTAGGCGCCCTTGTAACGGCATGGCCGTGTTACGGCGCCATAGAAATGGTCGTTTTTATTATTATTATTATTATTATAAGACCACACTGGCAGAGCGGATGCGTGTAACTGACACCAACAAGGATCGAGTCTTAAGACACAACAATGTTCACAACAAGCAATCACTTTATGAAGATGATAAACAGTACTACAAGCTAAACTCGAAGTCTCGAAGCAAAGCACAAAACAAAAATTTTACCAGAACCGCTTTAATATAATATAATCTCCATAATTTCTCAGTACCAGAAACGATCCACATCGCTTCATCTGTTTTAGAGCCATGTATGTTAGAATATCTGGGTAAGTACGAGCCAATGAGACAGCTTGGTGCTATAGTTTAAGTGGATGTGGTGCTCAAGAGGTGGCTCAGAATCAGGTCAAGCTGACAAGACAGCACAATGCTACAGCGGAAGTTGGTGGTGGTCAATGCATACTTTTGGCATAGCTCAGAATCTGGGGACATCGAACTAAAATGACCTAACACTGGGGTCACAGACGGTCAAGCCGAGAAGATATCATGAAGATACAGTGGAAATCGTTAGCAATGGTTATGGAGTGCTGTATTGGAAAACTAAAATAAGGATAATTAACTTAAACGATCCGAATTAATTATGGTAAATGTCGAACATTCAACACAGTAACAGTTTCAAAGTTCTCCAGATAATCGTATCCCCTCTCACCTGCCTCATTTCCATCACCAGTCTTCGAGGGCTTATCAAGAGGCGTTTGCTTCTCTCCTACATCAATAGAATTAATCAAAAGTAGTTTCATGCCAAAATTAACCGTCTCAGTGACAAAAGCCATGAATGTTATATGACAATATAACACAATACAACATTTTACATGCAAATAAAATTTGTACAAAAACTAACACTAGAAGAACAAAGAAGAACTGCTGGATTATTACACTTAGGCCTATAACTCTGAGAAACACCATTCATGAGGACCTATTTCATAATACATAGTAAATATGCTAAACTGGCGCAATATAAATCCAAAAGGAGCATTTACATGGAAGTGAAATGGTTGACAGCTATACTATGAATTTACATTTCTCAAGAAGAACTGCTGGATTATTACACTTAGGCCTATAACGCTGCCGAACACCATGCATTATGGCCTATAGTCTAATGCATGGCAGATTTGCTAAACTGGTGCTATATAAATTCACCAGGATCATTATGTCACTCTCCTCTTACTGAACTGAAATGTGTTGTCTTATGCTTATCAGAAAAATTAAAGACCTAATGTGGATTAGTACAGTTATCAGTCATCTTGTAGTCATATGCAATACATTGCATAATACCTAAAATTAAATACCCGGTGTAAGGTAGGTTTAAAAAATTTTATTCCCCGGTAAAGGGGTTAAACCAGTGTCCTAACTGCAAGGAGCAGGTGTTCAAACACGAAACTGCAAGAGAGGACTTCCTCTCATGCCATCTGCATATCGTGCGCTTAGTGTGCAGAGGTGCTATCGTAAATTATGACAATGTTGAGGAGAGCAAATCTTAACTTTGGATTGTTGCTACAAATCCAAAAATTTGTATAACTTTACGAATAATATGTTGTTTGATAGAAAATTATCTTCCTAATTCGAGTCTAGCAAACTTTTAAAAAATGTCATAATTATTTGCTTTAAAAAAGTAAAAATAGCAGCCAATGCAGGCCATTTGAGACTAATAGTGTATGATAGAACCTATGCATCCTTAAACACCGAGAGTGCAAAGGTTCTATCGACAATTTAACGTTGCAATAGAACCTTTGCACATTTCAAAATCATGCCATTGGCGATAGCACCAAAATTAAAAAATTCGCTGTGCTCTTATTTGTACTCTGATTAGCATCATCTTTTCAGGTAACAAGCATTATAATGGTATCAACAGAATGAAAAAAAATACAAGTGCTTGGGAAATTTGGAGATAGCTCGTTTGCACTCTAAGCCCACGATATTGTCAAAACTAAATTACCGATTAATTAGTTGTTTCAGTGGAGAAGACAGAAGTGTGACAAATAAGCCTAATATCAATCGTAAATAAACAATCAGGAAAAATGTAAGCTTGCTTCACCTTTATTCACAGGTTCTGTCTCCTCCTCGTCCTCCTCATCCTCTTCCGCCTTATCTTCGTCCTCACCCGTAACAACAGCTGGAACACCCTTAGCTGAAACCAATGTCAAGCCCAGTCAGTCAAACTTGACGTCACAAACTATTACATTCAGTTTCTATTATAAACAACCGTTAATTATATAAACAGACTAGTTAGTCTCTCACTGATTTAATTCTGTGTATGGCTTTAATACATGAGTGTGCTCCACAACAATGATTTATTAATCCACGAACTATTCAGTTTAGCTAGTATCTAGGTCCATAAACAAATTAATACATACCATTATAATGGTCTTAAGTGGTTCTGCATTAAAACTTGTAACCGAAAATTAACCAGGAATGCTTAATAGTCCAATTTTCCTAACACAACTTTAAAACATTGCTAGTATCCACTGAGACAGGGCAATCATGCTGACCATTTCCACAATTCTACAAGAATTTCAGCCCAATGGTTCCTTCTGGCTTCTTAAATAGCTTATATATACAGGGTGGCTCAGCATAAATGCACCGACTTTGCACGCGTTTAACTTCGCCAATTCTTAACATTTATTTATACTTAATGCATCAAATTAAAGGTATTTCACTCTAGTATTAAGATCCA
>JAQFXW010002961.1:0-12420 GCA_034693945.1 Dendrobaena attemsi
GCGCAGTAATCTTGGGGCCAGACATATCTAGGTCAATGACCCAATTTCATTAGCTTCGTATCCCTCCGTAATAATAGGCCCAGGTTTCGCTTTGTAGCTCTCTAAAATTGCCTTGGTAATTCAGTGTTCTCTCTTTAATTTCTGCATTAAGTTCTCCATAATTTTCAGTGGCCATGTAGTGGAATATTGTTTTACCAATGAATATAATACCAATGAATAGACTTGATTCTAATAATTATCCTCAGTCTGTATTGGTTCTCTTGCTGTAATCACTGCTAATCTCTATATCACTCCCTCTAGATCCGTCTCTGCTCAGATGTGCTCACAGTCCCAGCTTAAGAAGTATACTTCTTCCCTGGTGAATAGCGCTCTCGACAGGTTGCTCGCATCCCATTATACTAAAGGGATGTGACAATGCAAGCAGGTTTTGTAAAACAGTTTTAAATTTTCTGACAGATTATTAATTTTTATTTATTTTTCCAGAACAGTTGATGGAGCCATTGGTGAACTTTGACATAAGATGGTAAGACCTTCCTTTCAGTCAAAGCAGTTGTTTCTATAAAGGTTTATATTGAATGTTTCAATATTATATCTCTCCGAGGTTCAAAACATCGAGACAGATATTGACTTGAAACTTGATCCGACTGCACAAATGAAATTGTACACATTTTGTACAGACTCGACCAACACTGCTCACTGATGCAACTGAGACTCGCAGACTAGCGCCGATTTGCAGAGTCCTACTACTGTGGGTATCACTGGGTTAGATGCTCTTAAGGGTTTCTTTATAGGTAGTGTATAAAATACTTAGGCACATATTTCTGGTGTACTACTGGTACTCATTCAGAGGTCATATGCTCAGTTCTTTGAACCTAAAAGAATCTGTAAATAGGTGGACTACTATGCTAATAAGTGTTTGTGTTGTGTCTGTTCTGAACGGCTGTCGTGGTTTGGTTGCTAGATTCTGTGTCTGTTGTTCGGTTGCAGTATGTCGATGGGTTTTCTGATTGAAGATGAAAAGAATCCAATTGTTTGGCGAGGTCTCATGGTCATGTCAGCAATTCAACGACTGCTCAGACAAGTTGGTTAGATTAGTTACCACATACTCTATCAGAGACACTACTATGGTCTACCAAGAGCAGATTCTAGTGTTGCATTTTGTGTCAGCAGAGCTGTTTTAAGCCATCATAGCACGCTTGCTATAGTAGATCCTAACTGCCAGCATTAAAGCTAAATGTATAATCATTAGTCAGTGTTTGCTAGCTACTTTCTAAAAGTAATCATTTATTAGTATTAGTAACCAGTTGCTGGACTGAAAAGAAGCAGGGTTTTTACTTGGATACACAATTCTGTTCTTCCTTCATGAATGAAATCTGTGCTTTGGAAAAGACTTGCTGAGTTCAGAGGCCGTAGAAGCTGATGTGCATGTACAGTTTGTACTCTGTCTATTGCGTTATATGGGATTATTTTTGGAGAATGTTCCTGGTGGTTAACGTGTGAAAGCAAGGTGCGTGTAGTCAACAGCTTTTCTGAGAGATGGATATTGCTGTGGTTGTAGGTGAGCTGGGGACCATTGGACTATCTGGTGGTCGACATGCCTCCAGGAACTGGGGATACTCAGCTTACTCTGTCTCAGAACATTCCTATCGATGGTAACAATGTACACATTTTCCTACAGCATAACAGCAACCGTTGGATTTCGACCTTGCTTATTTTTCAATGAATTAGATCCTGCCTGTATAAATGGGCACGAAGCTATCTAAATTCTAGTGCATGCATCTTTGACCATGCTTACCCAGGACATTACTACAAATAGTGCTAAAAGCAAAGCTGAGGTTCTTTGGACATGTTATGAGATCAGATGGATTAGAAACGGAAATGATGTTGGCTCGCGGAGAGGGAAGGAGAAAGCAAGGGCGACCAAGGAAAAATGGATGGATGAGATACATGAAACAACTGGAATGAATTTGGCAGAACTAAGGGACGCAACTTCAGAAAGAAGGAAATGGAGATGCTTCATAATGACGTTCACTAGGATTCTACGAATCGACAGCACATGGTGATATGTGAACCAGCAGTTGTTAAAGTTTGAGTTGCATGTGTTCCACGATTCTTTGCATTGTGAGCAAGAAAAGAAGCAACAACAATTTAACCCCACCCCTTCAAATCCACAGTCGCATATGGCTAACTTGGCTGTTAGAGATATGTTGTGTAATCACTATGCTTGTTTCATGCTCACCCCTATCAAGGGAAGTCTTCAGACTTCGATGTTAAAGTGAATTCAGACGTCCTCTTGTCTCAACAACAAAATGACATTTCATTACCGTACATTGAATCCTGCCCATTTAAATGGACACTATGCTACGATCCCGTGATGCCAATCCGTGTGCAAAATTTTATTTTACTTTCTTTCATGTAACTTCAGGTGCCGTTATAGTAACAACGCCTCAAGATATTGCACTGCTTGACGCTCGAAAAGGTGCTGAAATGTTCAACAAAGTGCAAGTACCAGTGCTGGGAATAGTTCAGAACATGAGCGTCTTCGAGTGCCCCAAGTGTGGACATCAGCATCACATCTTTGGAAAAGATGGTGCGAAAAATCTGGCAAAGGAAATGAACTTACAGCTGCTTGGTAAGTTTTCTATTGATGCTTACTCCAAAATGGTAATCTAGCATCAGGACAATACAGGAATAATTTTTGTCATGTAGAGTATCCATTTCATATTTTTAACTGGGGTACTTACACCTGGCTTTTCAGCCTTGAATTAACAATGCATATTAGCACTTCAATGAAGAGTGCATACTAAAACCTAAGACACAGTCAGAAACTGGGAAACTAATGAAACTGGAATAATAGCTTGGTTTTTCATGTTATTAGTTAAACAATGATCTTTTTGACCCTGGAAGCAGTCCTTTCCGTTGTTATACAAATGTAACCTAAACGAACTTACTTTAAATGCACTTTGTGTGTCCTTGATAAGCGGGATCATTGATCCCTTTTGCGATCACAATATGTCACATCCTCATTTCACAACTGAGGAAACTTGTGCATCTTTGTTTGTCAGTTACAGTAAAAATTATTGGAATGGATCTGATGGAATGGATATTAATAAATTCATTCATTACAACAATTTTAATTGTGCCCCTTTAAGGCAACTACTGAAAGCACTCCTGGCCCCAGCACTACAAAAAAGGGCAGTTGTGAGGTGTGAATAAAAATTATCGGAATTAGCCATGGGAAGCAACTGCTGTGCCAAAGGCAGTCTATTCCAAAGCAAGGGGCCAACAACGGAAAAGGTATGCTTCTGTGTAGTGACCGTTTGAGCAAAATGGGAGGACGAGTACACCCCACTTAGTAGAATGGAGATAACTACGACCTAGATATTATGAGATCAAGTTATATGTAATCTAAGTTTGACTTACTAATGGGTTGCTGTTGCTTGATTTCAGAGTTTAACAGTACTCCTCAACAGATTTATATGATCTCTGTTTACTGCATGTACATGAATTGATTCTTCTGTGTCCTTCTGACTGTGTCTTAGGTGACATACCACTCCACATGAACATTCGAGAAACGGCCGATGCTGGGGCTCCAATAGTTATTTCACAGCCTAAGTCTTCGCAGGTATGGTAACTTATTATTATTTATTTAGTTACTCATTATTTTATACTACAGTACTTTAATGATAAATTCTACAGCCATTCATTTCATTCTGAGAATTTATACTTTTTAAACTTTGTGACAATAAATGGTGGCCAACTTGCAATGTTTATTTGAGACGTTGAATAAGTTTTGTGTAGCATAATTTTGCATGTAATTCTGTGTGCAGAAACTAAATAGAAATGGCTGTTCCATTTCAGGCTCAGGCATACATTGAATTGGGACGACGTGTTCTCGAAATGCTGCCAAAATTCAAAGATCCTGTGACACAGAAATAACACAAGCATGTGTAAATCTGCTGGACATCTGTCATCCAGAACAGAAGTTGTTTATTTACAACAGTATTTACTAATAGTCTGATTAATTAAATTAAAATTTAGTCAATAAGTTGTGGGCTTTTCGGGATTTCTTCTGGTTCTGCATCAGGGCCTTCGATGCTTCTAGCTGCTTTGTGTAAGTGTGCAGGGAGTCCATTTTCTTGGTCAGTTCTTTCGATGCAACATGGTCACCCCTGAATAAGAACGTAACAAAATCTGTCAAGACCTGTCGTATTACTTTACGACTTTATCAGCTATTGTTCTTAATGATTACACAGCACAAAGGATAACACAGCACTGATGCCACCTCCTTGTTTAGTGTTATTTATTTGAAAGATCTAATTTAGTGATGGCTACCCCATGTCAGGCTTGGGTATACTCAAGAGACAGAATTCCAAAATTGGACGAGTTTGAATCTTATAAAATTCCATAAAGAAGAACTAGAAGTTTCCCTCTACTTATCATTCCAATCTGGCTCTCTTCTACATTCACTCTTCTCGAAACCTACCCCTTCTTTCGAGGCCAGGCACATTGGGAGTGCATCTAAATGGTTAACTCTACAAAACACGCTAATATAAATACCGAGATATCAACATGAAAGTCCACGAACGAAGATGAAAAGGAGAGAGAGAGGTCATTTGCCTTTCTTTAGATCGTTGAATGGAATCCTTTAAGCGAAGAATCTGTCTTTCTGTGTTCTTTATTTCTTCATTTGTCTTCATCAGCTAAGCAAAAAAGCACAATTGTTACAACAATTGAAACATCTAACTCTGGAAAACAAAGGAAACATTACGCATTAGCATGTTAACAAGACTGTTTGTGTAGACCAGTGGCATAGCTGAGCCCAAAGTAATTTTACAATCACACGAATGTTAAAATCAAATATTAAAGTGATTATCTAGTGGCTATCCAAATGATGTAGGGGACCATCCATTTATTACGTGTGCAGAAATCTGGACAAAATTGATGCCCTCCCCATACGCAGGCATACTTTTCACCTTCCATCTGTGTACGTACATTTGACGCCAGAGTGTATTTGGCCTATAGAGTTGTAGTCTACAGCAGAACCTTTGGAAATTTTCATAGGCCTATGCCAGATTGAAGGACACGTCATACATGGGACGGCACTGGACCCCCAAACTATGCATGCGCAAAACGGGCATTACTGCTAACCCTCCCCCTCCGTGCGTACATACTTAATGGACGACCCCTAGCCCCCTTTCAAATACCTCAATAAGGCACTTTTTCTGTTTTATAACAGCTGTAAGTTCAGTTTAAACAAATCTGTTCAAATGAATAAGCCAAACAAATAGAAACATTGTCCTGGCAGGCTTCAAGCCATGCACAATTCCTCCTCCATGCACATATCACATGGTAACCATTCTAGCTGTATTATACTCTGAGTTAGTTGTTGAAGCATTTCAGCTTACCTGAATATTAAGATGTTTGTCTGACTTTGCTTTTAATTCTCTTGTCGATATAAACTTAGTATCTTTGGCAGCACGTGGGTTACGGTGTTTTGCTGTCATGGCAATAAAGCAACAACAACTTATCATTTTAACAAATTTCACAATGCAGAAATCAAAATAGAAACCAACATATTTTAAATCTTCAATACGTATTCTAGGATTACATACACGCATGCATCTAAGCAGACACTATTATAGCACCTTTGAAGTACGTAACCTAACAAAAGCATTACTTCACTAACACTTTTACAACTAGCCGCATTGGTATCCCAGTTGCTTTTAATTCAGCCTCATCATTAAAGTGTTAATCACTACAAACAAACAGTTCATCCATAATTTTCAGGTACCCTAATTATTTTCATACTCTAAAACAAACTCAAGAGGGGGGGGGGGACAAACAGTATAATACAACAGTATGCATAGCAGCATTTACTTAAGATTTGAGCTGATCTACTGTAAACTTCTAACTTGACAATGCAATAATACGAGGCATCAACGACACTGTCTGTCAGTATGCAAACTACAACTCTACCTTTCGTTGGGCGAAGTTTGTAATTAATGAAATCGAAGACAGACGGTATCTCTCTTTTGGGGCCATCAGTTGATTTTGAATCTTTCTTGTTCAAATTCTGCTGCTTCTGTTTATGTTTCTGCTTCTTTAAGACGTCAAAGAGATTATTGTTGACAGCCAGATTCTTCAGCTCCATAATTTTATCGAGTGATAATCCTAGAAAGGTACACCAACCATTTTAAAACATTTAGATAGAATCGAATAATAAAAAGCACTAAGTGAACATCCATTTACATTACATCTGTACGGCCATGTCAGTAAAAGCAACATAGTGGCACCCTACTTAGGATCCATCATGATCATACCCTTAAACACATTTCTTGTATTATGTAGACTCTGCTGGAGTGGGACAGAATGATTCTAACAGCAAGGACCAAAACAGTAGACTCGGCTTTCATACTGAAGCATGCATATATAAAGCTCAAGCGTTACTGAAATAGCTATAATGTACAAAATAATTTAGATGTGGGCATTCATTGTACATTATAATCTCTCAACTTGCAGACATCTTTAACCTTGTAATGATGAGCTCAATATGTTTTCAGTACTGTCTTTGTTAAAGCACACCCCAAACGACTTCTAAGCTATTTTGTAGCAAATTTTGTCTGCTATTCTTGCACATCATTGACCTTTAGGCAGGAGTTCGATGCGTACAGGTTCGGCTCTTCCCTCGTTATTTCGCCCCAAGCCTTGTCCTGTGATGTAACCCATCTTTGCCATCAGCTTCGAACCAATGCCCTAAATGTTAAGAAGAAACAATCCAGTATCTCAAACAATTCTATGTGCCAATGTAATTTTTTTTAAATTAAGAAACGACAACGTGTTACTAGAACAGTTAAAGGGAGAGAAATGAGAAACACTGTAACGATGAGAGGGATGTTATCCATATAGTTCAGTACACTTTAATCACAGTGAGAACAATTAATTCCTGCTTAGACCGCATAGAAACTGGTAATGAAATGTAACCTGAAAATGTTCATAGTGCCCTTCAAGGAATCGTTTTTAGCTGCGAACTACTAATGACTCTCTTTTGATCACCAATCACCTCAAACCACTTCTTATTGGCCTTCACATGCAGCTGACTAGCATGAAAAGTACCTTGGTGTGCATTTCCCAATGGCCAAGGGCATCAGTTGTCTTGATGTCCACAGGTGATGAGAATGATGGGGTGGATTCTGCCTCATCAGCCTTTACAACATCATCATCATCATTGTGCAGATGTACATCCTCCTCAGGTTCATAACCTGTGCATGAAAAACACAGTTCAGGCAGAAGTCCTTCAATTGAAAAAAAGGATGACCTATAGGCCTAGTGATAAAACTTTGTTAAACGTCAGATTCTGCAGTCATGGACAAGACAATGCGTAAACTAAGACTCATAATCCCACATGTAGTTGTGACATTAAATTTCACCATTTGAATTTGATCATCTAAATGGGTCAGACATGAATCAAAAAGTCTCCCACATCTCAAACCAAGGACATAAGAATGTGCTTAGGATACCTTATTCCACCTGATCCCATGCACTAATGGCAAAATCCTTCAAGTGAAGAAATGAAAATCAACAAGTCAATTTCCAAAATCTACACACACAGGGAATCAATCCTCCAGGGTAGTGTAGGGCCAACAAGCAGAAAAGTAATACTTGAAAACTGACCAATCCAAATATTTAGCTTCAAAATTACAGGTCATAAACTTTGATTCCTACTACCTCCTACTAGGTCATTTTTATATAGCACTACTCTAGATATCTAACCAGAGGCACTTCCAGCACTGATTTAGACAAAAAGCACATGTGTTGATGAAATTACATAAGTTCTGCATATGAAGGATACACAAATTCATTCATTCATTAAGAGCATTTCATATAGCGCCTCTTCAAGAGTGCTACGCAGAGGAGCTCCCAACCCCGGCCATTTCAGATAGTTGAACCAACCAATGAAAATGCACTGCAAGAATCGACGACTTACTCAACGGAAATAGATCTTTAACACTGACGGTTTTTAAATGATCGTTGGCTTTGAACTGAATCTGGAACTGAGCGTCATCCAGGATATCCATGATTGTTGCCTCGTACCAGATGTCGTCGTCATCTCGAACTAGACATGGACTGCCCACAGCAACATAACTGCAAATACCAAATAACTTCATAATGTACACCCTGTCTTTCGTAAGTCTCTAAACTCAATTATGTACATAGAGAAAAATGTATTCACTACTAATTAGCACTGAATCCGACAGAAACAGTAAAGTACACTAGATTAGATTTAGATAATGTCTCGAGTGTCTTCAAGTTCGTTCGCGTTTCAAACTCCAAAATACTCGACCCCTTAAATGAAAATGCAAAAGGTTTCAAACGCAATAACTACTAAGACATCTATTGTTACCTTTTGAGAATGATGATGACAAAGTATCATACCTAAAGTCTGGGTCCTCAAACGGCCTGAGGTCAGATATTTTGACAGCCTCCCCATGCGAGTACCTACAGTAACGAAGAAACAAAACGACCGGAGACATCTTGAAAAATTCAATATTGTTGGATCAAACCAAAACAATCCCCACTACATTGAACATTATTGACGACACAACCTCATTGGCTGAGGCCAAGAAAATGAAGTCGCAATACATCATATCTAATATATCTATGGCTGAATCCACCACAGAGAATTAATAATGTGTCTAGTTTACGGTCTTTTACACGTAGTAAAAAATAATACAACATCTCCATGAAGAAAAGCTTGCCAGTGGTATTACCTGCATTCTGTTGCTTCATAACGGCAGTTACCACTGAGGTAGTAGGGACACAGTCGCATTGAACAATGTGTTGGGTAACAAAAGACAACCTCCACCTACATTAAACAAAAGAAAATATCACATGATCTTGTGCTGCATTTCGCCATATTTCACAACAATGAATAATGGAAAGAAAGAAGTACATATAATACAAGAAAAAATGCATATTAAACAGCATTTAAACTTCCTTAAAAGTTTTAGATACACTGAATATGGCAATTGTTCGCGGATATAATGCACACCGTCACACACGTATAATTCTAACACGCACGAGTATATGTGAGTAAAAATTGAAACAATAATAACATGCACGTAGTTTCATGCGTCCATCTATTTGACAGACATGTTGGCCACCGAAAGTAACAATAAATATTGTTTTTATCGGCACCGATCACAGCTTACTGATACTAATGTTTATATCGCTCTAGTTGAGTAGCTTAGCAGGTCTATAATCCGATTATTGTGGGTTTGTGCCCCCACTGGTCTGCTAAGATTCATCAGTCACTCGAGCAGCTTGCTAGAGTAAAACAGGGAGGTAATCTGACCCCCGTGTCTTTCAATCGTAGACTCGGACCCGACCTGGGCTGTTGAATCAAAGACCTCTGTGCCCACCTTCTCGTGATGCAGACCGTTAGTACCCTTCCTGTAATGGGAAGGCAAACGGACAGGCACGCATGCAGAACAAGGGGAAGGCAATGGCAAACCACCCCTGTCAAATTGCCAAGAAAACCGTCATGAGAAAAGATAATCCAAATAAAGTTAATGAAGACGTTTCATCATGATGGTCATTAGGATTCTACGAATCGACAGCACAAGGTGAGCAAACTTCAAGCATCAACTCTGGACAAATTGTTTGCGCACGCCAAACTCAGATTTATTGATCGAGTTTAATGAATGTTCTACCTATAAGAAATTAAATAAATACCAACAACAGTCTGAAGTAGCCAGCTTACCATAGGATCACTGTCTTCGGGTGCATTCTTCACCCTGGATAAGACAATGGCATTGTAGTAGCCACTTTGACCCCACGAGTGGCTGAAGGGAGCCTGACACTTCTGACCAAAGACATCATCCTCATCTTCTTCCGTATCTGCACTGTCTTCACTTGAACTATCACCTATCTCGATTGCCTCCTCGCTATCTCCATCACTGTCTATCTGTATCACATTGCTTCCACCTGTGTCATCTTTTATGTTATCCGTTGTTTCTTCATCTTCTGAGTGGACTGCATCACCATCCAGCAACCTCTGTGTAAACAAACAACATCATTTTATTCAGTGTGAAGTTTAACACTTGCGAATGATCACTTGCATCAATTCATTAATTCAAACTGATGCAAATTATATAATTAAGCACAACATTATATGAAGTGTCATAATATGAATCCAGCAAGAAATAAATAATAAAAATAGATACAAATAAACAGTAAAATATATAATAGTAAAATAACTCTCCAGCCAAGTCTTGGTGTTAATTGATCTTGCATTGTTTTATCATTCCCACATTATGAGCAAATGAATAAATGAACCCATAATAAATCGGCAAACAGCAAATAATAATGTTTCTCCATTTTACAATGAAGTGTGTAGCGGAAGCAACGATGGTAAAATTACCGTAGAGTGGATAATAAACGATTGGGTTGTCAAATCAAATCAAAATTTGTTGCAAACCCCAAAAAGAACAATGCCATAATATGCATTCTGAATAATACAAAACATAAATACCATGCAGGGTAGCAAAGGGAACCCCAAAGGGACGTTTGTTCCGAGGGGTAGGGCCCCATGCCATTTAGATCAATTCAAAGTAATGAATGGCAGGAAGCAAGGACATGCAATTGACAATGGTGTGTATTGCGCAGTGATTTCACAGACCTAAAGAAGGAAGGACTTGCCTGAAAGGCTGCATATTCTGCATCCAATGTATTCTCTTCTACACTCAACGCATCTCCCAACCTGTCGAAGCTGGCGTTTTTAGACAACTTCGATTCTGCTTTGGATGCACAGCTAACGTCCACCTTTTGCGATGAAGTTACGGATGTAAAATTCTTATCCGAGCTTTCTATTCTCTTGCACTGGATTGCAGAAATGTTTTCTAAATGAATTAAAGAAATTTGTCAACATATTAAGACCTTTTTCATATTTCCAAAAGAACAGACATAAACAGCAAGCCCACTTACATGCCTTGTCCCTTCTCACACTCATTTGTACTTAACTCGTCCCTTCTCCTGGAAAACCTGTATCAGCTCATGAATACACATCTTGATAAGCTCTATTCTGAAATAGTGCTACATCAATGCTCATTCAACACATTTTCACTGGTAGTGTGTTAGCCAAGTTTCAAGGCTTTCGCTTGATTTTTACAGACATACGTAGAACAATCAGCAATCACACTAATGTTTCTCCTGACCAGTTTCATTTCTTCCTTTTCATTTACTTTACAAACTGTATCTATTTTAAGAAAACAAACAAATAGTTAGTATATTTTATAAAAAATTCTTACGTTCCGTCAAGAGAATAATTTCCTGAAGGTCATTCTGTAACTGAACCAAATCGTCTCTATTCAGACCATTTTCATCTGATTGGAGACAGGTTTTGATCTGGCTGAGCTGAAAACAGAAAACTCAGTATTAGCTCTGTATTGCAGACAAACAAGAAATTTTAGCTCTTCAGTGAACTTTCAGAAAAGAATTGGTTCAAACGTCTGATATTCGAAATATTGACATCACGATGATAACATTAAGCCTTAGTTTTCTCAGATCTCGACATGGTATCAATTCCAATGGGCGCTTAGTTGCCCTACTTGACTCTCTATGGTCTTTCTTAATGTTGTCTTTATGGTTTTCCATATTCCTGTCTCTTAGTATGTCTGTCTACCTATCTGCCTGGCGTATCCCCAGTGACCTACTCTTCCTGAATATGTAATGGCTCCTCTATCCAGAATACTGAATAAGGCTGCGAGACGGTGTCTTGGACTCTCGTATTATTACCATATGTATCACACCTGCTCATCGTTCTGTAGATGTTCCTGTCTTTGAGCACATTCACTCACGTACAGAGAGCATGCAGATCATTTACCAGCTTATTTATCTTCCATGAAACTCTGCTAAAGGCCCTTCTCTCTTCAATAAGTATCAGCTAATAAGCATGTTGTTTCAGGTATACTAGTCTTTGGCCCGCCTTCATTCACAATTGCCGGTCCCTCCATCTCGAACTCTGCATCCTTATGTTCAAAATTCTCTTGACCATTTAAATGTCTTCGTCTAAACTCAAAATTTACCTCTCCCAGTTCCAGCGACCTAATGCTGCGAATGCTTTTCAGGACCTCTGAACTGTGTACAGAATTATTACAATTGTACAATAGCGTGTCCCATTAGGTCAGGACCTGCGTCTGTGGCGGAGGCTTCCGACAGCCCAAGAATGCATAATTGCTTATACGGCGGAAGCTTCCACCATCGTCCATCGTGATTTCGCTTAGATCTGACGAAAATTACTACAGACCATACAAACCCGGCGAACATTTAGAAACGGGGGCGATTTCTTTCCACCATGGCGGAGGAGCTTTCTACCAAGAGTTGTCAATAGGAAGGACTAAATATCGGTAGAGTCTCCAC
>JAQFXW010002962.1:0-12416 GCA_034693945.1 Dendrobaena attemsi
CCTCGGGCTGTAGTCGGGACCACCTCTGAATAGTAGTGGACTGTAAGAGGCGGTATAGACATACACACATACATACATACATACATACATACATACATACATGTAGGCCTACATTAATTAAAGATTTATCTGAATTTAATTGAAAATAAAGTTGATCCCACTTATTATTTTGTATTTTGTGACTCTGGCAACTCTAGTAGCAACGAACAATAAGATATTATTAGCTTACAAAACAGAAGTGAAAATTTACATCGACTTCAAATTTAATCTGCAGCCCAATGTGCTATTCCCGAGTTAACTCAAAGTTATGTAGCCCTATAATATTCAAGTATAGAACAATCGATAACTAAGTAAGCTTAATTGCAGGAAATGAAAGAAATAGCAAAAACAGGTCCTATAATTATGTAATAGAGGTTCAGAATGGTTTTGTTACCATCGTTCAACATTCGTACATGTAGGCTTACCTTGGTGTTTCTGAAAGACTAGATCGAACGCGAATACAGATAATATTGACTTCGTATTGTTATAGTTCCTGTTTGCAAAACGGTATTTAATATAATAGGCCCACACCTAGGCCTACATGTATATGCAGCAAGAAATAGGCGAGCAGTCAACGCATGTTCTATCCGTAGTTTCATTTTTGCTCTGAACTATAACACTTGTTCCCAGTACGCCAGAAACTTTTTTGTGGGGGGGGGTTTAGATATTTTTTCCCTGTCTGCAAGTCACCGTAAAAGCAAAGCTGATGTTAGTTATTCATCACAATTTTGCAGATTTCGGGTCTGCAAGTCACCGAAAAAGCTGATGACCTTTTTTTTAGTTATTCACTATATACTCTATTTCGCTAGGGGGATAATCTCTTTCGCTAGGGGGATACTCTATTTCGCTAGCTGTACTCGAATAGATGCTGTAGGGTACATGGAAGGATTGTTTTCAAGGAAACTATACTATAGCGGTACGGAGTTTCTGTCACCAAGAAAGGAACCGGCGCGCCGTTTCGGTGTGTTCCGGTCCCCATTGATCCTTGATGAACACCTCCTCGAGTTTCAAATGAAATGCAGGACATAAACTACTGCACTACAGTAACTGTGATCGCACTTATTTTTATTCGTGTATAAGTTATTTTATCAGGCCATTATTGATCATGTGTATTATGTATATAATTATTGTTCTGCAGTCGTCTAGCTTGGCTTCACAATTTCGGCTGCGGGCGCTTTGTACGCGCTGGATAACCTGTTGCTGGCACGTGTTGTGTAGGCTGCAGGTGAAGGTGGGATTTTTAGTTAGTCGCAGTGAAGCGTTTGGAGAAGGACCCCCGAGTTGTTGCTGAGGCGTGCAGTTTTTGTGTTTGAAGTGTGATTAGTTGATTATTGCTGATATTTTCGAATATAAAAGAAAAAAATCTGTTGTTGTTTGCTGTTGTTGGATAGTTGATGTGTTGTGTGGTGATAACTACCAAATTTATTGATTGAGATTGATAGATTGAAATGACTAAGCGTTACTGATGCCTAGAGGATTTAGTTTCAAGATAAAACTCGTTCATAAATCATCGAGACTTTATTTAATGCAGTATTTTTGACAAATCTAAGAAAATATGAAACGTGTCAGTGTTTCATATAGATGACAAAGAATGATTATAAGAAAGCCGCATGGAAAGAATTGATTTTAAATATTAGGTCTATACAACACTTAGAAGTTGGGTCATTTATGAAAGGTTTAATTTAAGAATCGATGGTTAGGTGTAGGCCTGGGTATAACGACTAATGGTTCACGACAAATGGTACAAGGACTAATGGCTCAGGACAAATGGTTCACTCTTATATCCAGCTTCCAATCGTAGTTATATTTTCATCTTTTATCCCGTTTCGACTTTAATTCAGATTTTAATCGTATTTCCAG
Organism: Dendrobaena attemsi; assembly: GCA_034693945.1. NCBI lineage: Eukaryota > Metazoa > Annelida > Clitellata > Crassiclitellata > Lumbricidae > Dendrobaena > Dendrobaena attemsi. The sequence continues at coordinate 1,900 of JAQFXW010002962.1, forward strand.
CTTCCAGTAATAGTTCTTTTACCAAATGTCATCCCACTTCTAATTTTATTTACATTTTAAGCGTATCTCTTTATGGACATTATGGTATTAATGTCAGCCCACTTCGAGTTTACGTTATATTTTCATCGTACATCCAGCTTCCAGTGGTAGATATGTTTCTTATCGTTCACCCCACTTCAAATGTAATTTACATTTTCATCGTATATCTAGTACTTAGTACACGACCCTGCATAGTTAACCAAATGTCTGTAAACCATTTGTCCGTGAGCCAATTGTCGTGAACCATTTATCTATGAACCATTTGTCGTGGAACCGTAGGCCTGGGCCTTGGTTGGGAGCGCCTCTGGGTAGAAATCTTGAAGGGGCGCTATAAAAATTACTTTGATGGATTGATTGAACAATTATCCAGTGTTATGAAAGATAAGATACATTCATTATTTTAAGATAATAATAATTCTATGCATTTCCAGTCAATGAAACTCTAAGCGATGCAAGCGAAGCTAAACCAATAAAGATTGAGTCTGGTACGTTTATTAAATCGGTTGCAAGGAGTTGGTCTCCATAAAATGACCGAACGAGAAAGTCCGAAAGGTTCAAGGACAAAATATTACCCGAAAAAGCAAAGGCGTAGCCAGACACGTTTTTCGCGGGGGGGGGGGGATTAGAAATTGTTCCTATGCAAGTCACCGAAAAAGCTAATGACCTTTTTTAAGTCATTCACAACAATTTCACACATTTCGGATCTATTTCTTCTCGGCTTTTTAGGTTAGGGTTAGGGCTAATTAGGGTTAGGGTTTCGGGGGTTTACCTTATAAAGTACATGGACAAAAATCATTTCGGGGGTTTGAACCCGTAACCCCCCCGCCCCCAATACGTCCCTGCGAAAAAGTCACAAGAGTTCCAATAATTATTACAAAACTTCTCGATGCTAGAGAGAGATTAGAAATATCAGAATAAACTGAGACTTCGGACTCAATTAAACAGGCGCCTTATTTCATCTTATTATCCGCTGGCATGATCTTCCTCAATCCAACTTCACCAACGTAGATTGGATCCGGACCGACAGGAAGAACTTCCGGTACGCCGAGGTACGGAAGCTCGACCTCGTCGACTTGCTGACGGGCGACATCAAGGAAATTGATCTGGAAGCAACCGACGTTCGTCGTGAAGATGTTGATGTAGAACAAGTTGACGTTCAGCCTGGAACATCCGTTGAAAGCATTTCTACCCACGTTGAGGTTGTAGAGCTGGAGACAGATCGATGCACCTCGTCTCAGGTAAGGAATTCCGGCGCAGATGGGAGGAGGATTTCTTGCTGAAATAACACAGACGCAGCGAATCACCACTAGATGACTCAAGCTAATATTATGATCGTTATTGTTGAGGTCACGAGAGAGAAAAATTAGGCCTAACTGGACCTACGCAATGAGACAGCGTATCGTATCGTAGCTTAACGTCTCGGTCTAGTAGGACGTGTGTGGAACAGTGGGATAGTCGATGCCTTGCGTCCAAAGGGTCACGAGTTCGATTTAGATCCGAGCCTCCGCGTAGGGACCTTGAGCAAGTCCTTCACCTACTGTAACAGTTGCTCGTGTCGCTTCGGCATGAAAACTCCGATACTCCTTCGAGCTGTAGTCGGGACAGCCTCTGCATAGTAGTGGACTGGAAGGGACGATGTAGAAATGTGTAAATAAATAAATAAAGAACTAAAAACTATAGATAGAACAGAATAGAATTGTTGTAGATGGTCGATAATAATATTCTACCTGAGACTTCCTTTGAGAAGAGTCTGTGCGATCCAAACGTCAAGGTCAGCAGAATTCCGATATTTCGAGGAAGGTAGCTGATGCTGAGACAAGCTGTGAAAACACGATGATAATAATAATATTATTAGGCATTATTAGGCTCTATCCTAATAAAATAATATGCCTAATAAAACAATTCAACTGCAGCAGATCGTTATAACAACAGATCACGCTGTCTCATATAATGGATTCCAATTGTCCAGTTAGGCCCCTTTAATATTAATAGTCCAGATAAATCTTCGCAAGCCTGCAATTTAGAGAAACCCTAATCCTAATTATTTGTGGGGGGCGCCTATCCCTAACATTTTGAGAATTGTGATGAATGTATTTTAAGCTAGTTAAGTAGTTAATTAGTTAAGTATAAATTAATTTGATTTTTCGTTTCAGGGTACTAACATGACTGCCTGTTAAATAATAATATTATCTTGGAAATTACTTTAGGGCGACCCTCGTTATAGCGGGGCTTCGGCCCTTTTAGGACTCTCCCTTTGCTCCTCTGCTTCTATGTTGTCACGTGAATCACTTGTTAAATTCATGCATTGGTGCAATAAAAGTGTGGTTATGGTTAAGTGTGGTTATGGTTATATTAGATTAGCATATATTCAGCACAAGGTCGTCTTTGAATGAATCTGTTACTGAACACCTTGTGGCTTAGGAGGTTTTCCCATAGACAGTTATTTGAAATGGTGCATTTTTGCTGTCGCCACTGCATCCAGTGGAAGCATAGTTTATTTAGAAGCAGTACAATCATAGCTGCCTTGTTTTGTCTGGTCTAGAATGATTCTAAGGTTTGCGTTTTATAACTACTTTGGTTTTCTTCTGCAGAAAAGATATCCGAGTTTGAAATCTTGTAACAAAATGGTGTTGTTGATACTTTTAGGATAACATGAAAGGAAGTACAACACCCGTCGGATTTTCTGTTCCGACAAATCCTCCAAGTGGTGAGCAAGCTTACAGTCTATATATCCAGAACTCTTATGACTTGTGTGTTTCGTCTGTGTACAGGTTCTATGTTAGGGACAAGAAACTGAATTATATCAGATGCTTATGGTTCTGTGGCCACATCGGCTGTAAGTAAGTAAGCCATATTCTCGACAGAGTATCAAACATCACAACAGCAATCAGTGCAAACTCTAAAACTTCCAGCAGCGATGCACAAGTCAGCAGGTCAATTCAAAGGATGGACCACATTGGACCCACTGGGCTGAATTGATCTCTTATGGATAACATAGTATATGGCCATACGTAATAACAGTGCAAAAAAATAACTTAGAAACTGATCATAAAAGCAAAAACAGTCCTTGAGTTTTTGTTAAGCAGAATAGATTAACTTTTCAATAATAGATATAATTAAACATAATGTTTCAATAACGTTTCAATGCTGTCGCCTTACAGGGTACCTTGTCAAGGCTGCCCGACGTTATAGGACGATACTCGTTCTAATACTATTAATATTAATTATCTCTGTAGAATGTTTAAAAAATATATATATATAATCTCTAATTGACATAATAATTAAGCATAATCAAATATTCTTTAAATAATTTTGTCTTAAACAGGATAATTGTGGGTTCACGACTACACATGTAATAGAATTGTTAAGATTATTGTGTGTGTACATAACATCGAAGGACCGGAGCATTGACTTCTTTGTCTTGATTGCAACAACAGTGGAGCAAGTGGTCAGTCTCTTCAACTACGTCGCTCAGCGTGACGATGAGCTGAGTTTCCCCAAAGGCTGCACGATCAACATCCTCAACAAAGACGATCGCGACTGGTGGAAGGGAGAGTTCAACGGAAAACTCGGAATGTTTCCAGCCAACTATGTGACTCCGCTAGCGTCAAAAGACCACCTCGCGACTTCTTGTACGTTTCTTTGCACAATAATTTGGGTTCTGCTTCTTGAGATTCTAGCTTTATTTAGTCGTGTTGGTGATGTTAACGTGCCATAATAATTATAATGTTATGCACTGCCCATTAAATGAGTAGATGATGATGGTTGATGATGACGATGATGATGATGATCAGTCTCTTAAGCTAGCCCTGCGGCTACCTTCATTTTCTTAGCCTTGCGTAAGCGCAAGTCATCTTTCTCACCGTCTCATCCAAAATACTAAAAACTGGGGTTCAGATAGAACAGAATCTCGGCCTTTAGGGGATTTAAACCCCAACCTATCGGTGGAAAGGGCTCTAGTTCTCAGTTATTTATAATTTGGGGATTTGGATGGTAATGGTCAGAAATCAAGCATGTTAATTATTAATGTGGACGCTTGGGCATTGCATGCATATTGCATAAAGTACCCTGCTAGAGGCACTATGTCAAAGTTTAGCTATGATGCCCAATAATTATATGGCACATTATGTCGACTCTAAGTAGTCTAAAAGTGATTTATGGATTATTCATTATTACAGTGTTGCTGTTTAAACTTCTAGATTGCGTATATGATTAAGAAATGTTAAATTGTACGAGGACTATTACAAGGAGCCTGGTGTTTTAGAGTTTGAGGAATCAGATATGAAGTTTAGTGTCGTTTCTTTTGTAGGATTCTTATGTGGTCGGCTGACAGTCTTTGTGTTTCATTTCAAATATCGTGCTATCCGATCGATTCTTATCAACTGCCAGTGCGCACTTTCATAACCCGCGCATCAGTTGGTGAAATTGAAGACAACGGACCTGGAAGAGACTTTGACAGATTTGCCGAGTTTCAGAATGCTCTGCATTTCTGCGTGCTTGCGTACGGGTGTGATTAAAAAATCAATGCCCGTTTTGTTGACCAGATTGCGACGTATTTGGATATATGCTGTATCACATATTGAAATGGACTCAACGAACTTGCTCTGGCCTATTGATATGTTGCTGCTTCATCTCTCTGCCTTTGTCTGTCTGTCTGTCTGTCTGTCTGTCTCTCTCTCTATCTCTCTCTCTCTCCTCTGTCTGTGTCTGTCTGTGTCTGTCTGCCTCTTTTGCATCTGTGCATGTGTATTCAGACATGTATCTCTTTCTATATCAGGCTTTTGTCGCATACACCATTTATCAGCTATCTATTTGATGGCTTAGCTGATCTCTCGCCCTTGTGCTCTAAATTTCGTTTATAGTCAATGTTTTCCTACATTTCAGGTGTTGTAAGAACATGTTATTCTGTTAACATTGTGCATGTCCTTCATCTGACCGACAAAATGCCTGTTGCAAAATATCAGAAAGAATATGTAAAGTGAAGAATAGGTAAAGGTAATGACGATTGCATGCTAACCAACTATCGCATAATCGCGTTTGTGCAAAGCTACCTTTGCGTAAACGTATTTTTAATGTAAATATACATATTATTTGATGATGATGATGATGAGTTCTCTGCCCAGAGGCAGGTTCTATGGCTTGCGCCACCTGGGGAATGAGATGAGCGAGGTGGTTACCCGTTGCCTTCCTGACAGACAATTATGGGTATGCAACTTGTCCAAGGTCGCTACTTAGCGGCTCAAGTGGGATTCGAACCTGCGACCCTGAGGTCACAAGGCACCGAATGTCCACTGCGCCACTTCGTCCCATTCAAGCTAGCCCGAGATATCTAAATCTCTGAATGTCTGCCAGCAACGGGGCTTGAACCTGCGGTGTCCGTAACAACAGACTTCCGTGGCCGTCACGCTTACCTATGTAGCTAATTGGGCCAGTGATATTGAATAGAAGATTAACATTTCTATACCGCCCCTTTAAGTCCACTACTACTCAGAGGTAGTCCCGACTACAGCCCGGATGCATGTGTGTGTATCAGAGCTTACACGCCTAAGCGCCACGGGCAAATAATTGTGAGTGAAGGACTTGTTCAACATCCTTATGTGTGGCTTGGGTCTGAATCGAACCTGCGACCCTTCATACGCAAGGTGCCACTATACCACTGCGCCACCAGGCCCACCATGCCCCACAATAGACTTCAAGCATTGTTTGATTTAAGTGATCACCACGACTCACAGGTTGGTTTATATCAAAACATAAAGAAAAAGAATTTAAGGTCCCAGGTTTACTATTTCCAATCTATATACTATTCCTACACTGACCAGTTCAAAACTGGGAGAAAGGAGAAAGGCGATACACTTTCTTTTCGTTCTAACACAGTTAAACACTTTTAAACCTTTGAGAAATAAGCAGAGGATGTGGTTCTAATAAAATTTTCTCCTTTTAGTTTCCGACTGCAGGTTTACTTTCGGTAATCAGCCTCCAATAATTATCAGCATTGACTATAATTACAAATGTTGTCACAACTATGCTCTAGAAGTTTTGTCAGTGAACTTGTACACACTGTTACATAAGTGGTCATCTGGGTTACTCCGTATTTATTCACTCATCACCCAATATTCTTTTAACCGGGTTTCATCTAGTAATTTCTTTACTCACCTCCTGGTCTTTCTGCAAGAGCAACTCGTCAGCTTTGGCTACAGATTCGATATTAGCAGTCGAGTCTCGCTTTAGTTTACTACAAAACAAGAGAACCATGATTTCTTGAATTATAGCCTCTTCTGTGAACAGCATCAAATTTTGAGCATTTGTCCTACTTCATATACTTTCAGGCGCAACTAAATAGAATGATTAGAATCTCAGTCCACATTCACATATCAAATGAAGTAGATCAGTTCAATTATGCTAGCACAGGCATAGGAAGTGTCTAGCGACTTCATACTTCTTATAGCCCCTTAATAGGAAGATCCATGACCAGGGATGCCAGTCCTCTCCATTGCTTTCCTGTCTTCCCAACAAGAATACCAATCTCTCTTTTAGTTTACTTGGAGCACAGGGTAAGCAGAAATCTTGATAGTTATAGGGTTTATCTCCACTCTGGCGACAGTCAAACACTTTGAGTTGGTTGGCATATTCAGCTATCTACGAAGAGGTAGTGAGTTTGTATTCTTGCACTGGCAATGGGTTAATCAAAATCTGTTTGAAAAGTTAGGATATACTGTGGAGGCAGTGGATTGTTACCCTCTCTCCTTCTGCGACTTTGTCATCTGCTCCTGGATGTGACGAGCCCTGTAGTTCTCGTAATGGATGTCTCTTGTGACGTCTTTCAGGTCCTGCATGTGGGTGCTGCGTTCGAATAACAGTACAGAAAGATACTCAGTATACACATCCAAAGAGATCAGCTTCTTCAATACAAATGCTATCGCGCCTCATTTTGTAGTTTCAACGCCAAGGTAATTAATCTATTTTACTTGCATCAAAATTTCCTAAATTATTTAATTTCCTTTGACTGAGTGCTAAAAAGTGACTAAAAGATTTTAACATTCTTTTTACCTGATTAGAAATTGTCTCAGTTTCGCAAAATCTGAATGATTTGGATTGTCAACTGCAAACAGAAAAATATAATCACATTTCTGATGTACTGTCATGGTTTAGTTTGTGTGTTGTTTCTTAAATAAATGGCATTAAACTGAATTGTATCATCATTCATAATATTCGCTTATCAACACAGAACAGTCTGCAAAATCCAGTACTGATATTGAATAGAAGATTAATAAAGAGGTTTTAAACTTAGTACACACTTGCAAGTAAAAATTCAAGGTTTGCTAGACAAAGATTTGTCAAAAGCAACGTTTAAAAAAAATCAAGATATTGTATTGGAATGTGAGATTGCAAGTAAAATGTTTCATTAGTTCAATAGTGATTCGTATTATGGGCAGAGATGCTTGCCTTCGACGATTCCCCATGGGTAGAGACGGCCTCTCACTTTCTTTCCACCCACTTCAACGATTGTGTTGCTCCCAACGACAGCAAAAGGCACAGCCGCCTGTTTAAACATTCAATTAATTACCATATTATTATACGTAAGACACAGATTATCTTACTATGATTGGTGAATATGCATGTTACCGGTATATAGCATTTTTTGCAAAACATTTATTGGAATTATTGTCTTTAACTTCATCATAATATAATTGTGGCAACGTCGGAACAACATTTTGGGAAATGGGAAGAAATGTTTTTGTGTTTCATCAGTTTAACGATAGCTTATGACAACAGAGGCCGTTTCCGTTGGGTAGGAAAATTGGTCAAGCGTATTGTAGCGAAATTTGATAAACGAGGCGCTTTGTAAACCTCTATTTTCTTTTTTAAGGCGCTATAGAGTTTCTCATGTATTGAACCACAGTATATATAATTACATAATTTTATATACTGTGATTGAACTAAGACGCATTTAAGTATATAAGGTATATTTAAGAATATGCATGATGAGTGGACCTTTCGACAGTCACATCTGTAAATTGGTGTTTCAATCTGATAAAAAAGTGTCTCTGCATCTTCTTCTTTGCCACTCTCTTTATTGCATTCTTCCTCCCACGCAGCCGCTTTTAATGAAGAAATTTTCCGTCAATGCCATATTTATAGCCAGTTAAGGAGAGTTTTCTCTATAAATTATTAGGCCTCACAATTGGCCTTTTCCGTCGTCCATTTATTGAAGACATTCAGCCTTTCCATGTCATGTGGAATTCCGCAAACTGTGGTCCATTTGACAGAAATTAACGAAGGACCACACATAAGTTCCGTTTGACTAGCTAATTGACAGGACTTTAATCAAATCAGATCTACAAGAACCAAGTTGTTAAAGCAGTTTGATGCCCAGACTCAGAATCAAGGATCAGAGGATGGATCAATTTGCCCACCTTCCCTACACGCATGCATGTGTGGAGTGTTGTGGCGCAGTGGGATAGTCGTCGCCTTGCATCCGAAGGGGCGTGAATACAATTAAGATCCAAGCCACACATGGGGTCTTTAAGCAAGTTCTTCATTCGCAATTGCTCGTAGCGCTTTGGCATGTAAACTCCGACACACATTAGGACTGTAGTCGGAATCGCATCTGAGTAGTAGTGGATACTAGTGGACTTGAAGGGGTGGTATAGAAATGTGTGAATAAATAAAATACTCGCGTCAGAAACCCCATAACGGTCCTAATTGTCTTTCTTTCGAGTGTTTGATAAAACTTGCCTTGAGATCTGAGTCCTGGCTTTTGAATTCATCATCTTCATCACTGTCGCAGTCCGGGAATTCGTAGATGTGAATGGAGTGCTTCTCGATTTCAGCACGAATCTGCATCCCAAACGTAAGATTAGTATATCACGATTTGAAACATTTGACCGTTTCAATCGTTTGTCTGTCATGTCATATAAATGATAAATTCAAATATCTGAACACTGAGTCAACCAATTATAATGTTCAGAGCAGCTAATAAGCAAAAGGGGCAAAAGGTTATATTACAGACTGGTGTATGATAGGCCTACAGATTAAAGTTGAGCTAAAGTCTGAGGAAGATGCTTTGTCCATTCATCCTCTGTGCATCTACGACTATAGCAAAGGCCAAAGTTAATTAGCAAAGTCTGCAAAACGTTACCATGGGTTAACTGCTTAAAATTTGTAACAGTAAATTGTCACATTGTTCAGATGCATGGACTACAAAGAATCGGATCAGCACAGAAGCAAGACTTAGTGTAACTGATCGAATGTAGGCTATGCCAGCTACAGTCAAAATCTTACGAGGTGGTTGCTATAGAGTAAAAACTATCATGCTGACTGAGCTAGGGGAAATAATAGGCCTACTAAATTTTCTTAATGGCAATATAGATTGACTGACTTTGGCTTTGAGTCTCCTTATTTCGAACGGAGCTAAGGCGTCTGATTTGCCAATCACTGGAACTAGATTGACTTTCTTCTGCAAACGTTTCATCATTTCTACGTCGATCTGACGAAGTCTGAACACAAAATGCAAACAGACTATGAAGAAAAACTTCAGTGCAGTTATATCCACTCGTATATCTTCGCGTAGAGATGAACCTGCCATTCTATTCTTATCAAGCGGAGACATCACTTGATCTCTAGCGAGAAATAAAACTCGGAAACTGCATGTATTGGTTGTTTTGTATTGTACTGGGACTTTTATGTAGACTTTTATTTTAAAGAACAAGTCTACTCCGGCGCGAGGACAGTGAAAAGACTTGGCATGTACTATAGGTCTACATCTATAGCTTATAGGGGCAATTGTTGAAGCTATTGACAGCAAACTTCCTCATCTTCTTTCCCAGAGACTCTGGCTTTATAAATATGGTATGGAAATTGTAGGCCCATGCGAATGACGTCTTGTGAGGATGTAACGAAAGAACCTAGTGCCAAAAGTTACGCAAACGATGTACTAGCCCAGTTAGCTACATCGGGAGCTCATCGGCCGTGTGTTTGCACGGTACCGAGTACGAACCCGATGTCTGCCTACATTCAGAGATTTAACATCTCGGTCTAGCACAAAGGGCATGTGTGGAGCACTGGGATAGTCGATGTCTTGCGTCCGTATGGTAGCGGGTTCGATTCAGACCCGAGCCACCGCATAGGGACCTTGAGCAAGTCCTTCACCTACAGTTGCTCGTGGTCTTCGGCGTGAAAACTCCGACAATCCTTCTGGTTGTAGTCGGGGCCGCCTCTGAGTAGTAGTGGACTTGAAGGAGCGGTACAGAAATGCGTAAATAAATAAACAAAATAAATAAATAAATAAAGATTAATGAATGGCAGGACTGCGCAGAGTATAATTATGAAGCACAGTATTAGGGCTATATTGGGGAGTGCAGAACAAAGTAAAGCATGCAGGGATAATGGGATATGAATTCAGATGTAATGGAAGACCATTAATATTCTAGATCCAAATCGTCGGACAGAGCATTTGCGATCGGTTCTCTATTTGTTTA
>JAQFXW010002963.1:0-12413 GCA_034693945.1 Dendrobaena attemsi
CCCAACAATTTCGCAACTCATCTCCCCAAAATCTGATAATTTTTTGTCATATCACACATTTTCTTATTTCCTTGCTAAAAAATACGTTACATTTAAATTGGGGTAAGCATTTAAGTTAGGGTTTGGTTAAGAAGCTTAAAGAGGACATTCACTCTGGAGCGCGAAAAAATTGTTGGACCTTTTTTAATGCAATATCATTCGACACACGGTATTTGAACGCCCCAGTAATTTATTTTGGAGTCCATGGACGCATCGTTTTTATTTTGGAGTCCATTCACAAATTATGGGCGACGCCATAATTTGTGAATGCGTATAATTATATAGCCTATATTTAACAACAAGGGACTATCGGTCTTTGCTCTAAACAAATGTCAGCACCGTTCGCACTGCGCATACACAATTTATGTAGCGTAATAGAAACTAGAAAATGTTGTCTGCAGTCTAACAAACAATTTGATGTAAAATATAAAATAAGCTACTTGCTTAAGTTGTTTCATTATTGAGGATTACTGCTCCAACTCCAAATTATTATTAACAGTGGCCGACCTGCATTGGAGTGCTCATCGCTGCAATCTTCGTAAAGCCAACGATGTCGGAAAAGTAGACGGTGGCTGAATCAAACTTCTCCGGCTTCGTCACTTTTCCCTGCTTCAAATCGTCTGCAATTATTCTGTCAGGCACAGACAGCAATTTCTAAGAAGAGAATGCATTTCCATTCTACTGTTGTAAACGCATTGAAACAACTCAATCGGAGTAAGAACTACGACGACGACGAAAGGTCCTAATAATAGTAGGTTGTGGTGAAAGAGGAGTTAAGCTCGTATACTGTAGAATTCATGTATAAACACTGGAACCCGTGCAACAGATAGAGCCTATACACTACACACTACAGCCTGCCTCTCCTACGTGATAAAAGGCAACAGTCGACTCCTACTATATAATAATATATGTTATATATACTATGTACATTATATACTATACAATTCCTGCATGATGTACCTCGGAAGTAGGCTGTAGAGCAGGCCGTCCACCTTTGCCTTCTCTCTGACGATACCCTCTGTGGCCGTCTTAACCATCTCCTGCAGATTGATGGCATGCTGCTCCAACTTCAACATCAGCTTCTCAATGAAACCTAAATTACTGTCAATAAAACAGATTCACTGACTTCCAATATTCAACAAATCGATTCTCTCTGACTCACTCGGGTAATTATTCAATCCTCCCTCTTAGCCAACTTCGTACGGTTCAAAATGAAACTGAATCCAAGCCAATTATAATGTCTATAGCTGCAGATTTATCTAAATTCGAAAACCGAATTGTCAACTGAAATTAAATTCATTTTAAATTCCTAAATTAATTTCTCAGTACAGGACGGGGATTCCATTCAGATATTAAAAGCAGTCAACAACCAGAATTAAACAACATATTAGGAGTCGTCATAACACGATTGGTCAGACTCCATTTTGGAGAGCCTTTCCCTCTCATAATGGGGGGAACGGAGGGGAAGGGTCGAAGTAGGAGCTACATAATATGTTTCTGCTAATAATTAGTATTACTTGCTATTATCAATATTATTATAGACACCAATCGGCTGCAGACCAATTGTACTAAATATAAATATAAACTCATTTCCTCCTCCGAACCTTCGTCGTTTATGTTTCGATCGAGAGTAGGCCTAGTATGCGATCGTCATTCATTCAATCTAAGCATTTATATAGCGCCCCTTCAAGAACCTACTAGCCCTACTTCCGATCTGCTGTGCGAACGTTTCATGACTGCTTCAGTTTTACTTCCAGTTCAACGTATTTCTTGAAACATACGCTTAGTCCTTTCTAGCAATATACTAACAAATCCTTGGAGAGTTTTTCCAGTCGCAGAAGTATTTCATGGAATGTTGGTCTGACTTCCGGATGTTCCGACCAGCAGTCTGTGATGAGCTGGACCCAGGCCTGGCTGCAGTCGCTTCCGCTGAGCGACGGTCGAAAGGGATTCTCTGCGTTCTTCGCTCTCACCTGAGATATGATCTCTGCCAACGTTCAACACATACAACGACCTACAGAACTGTATGAACTGTAATATTAATGGCATCTATTGTGCAGGTGTCGATTGGTCAGACGCTGCGCTTCAACCACTAAGCGCTTACATTCAAGTCATCGCTTTAGCAAAGAGTGTATAGCAGACCAGAAGACATCGTCTATTAATCGCTGAAAGAAGCAGAAGCACATTATCAGCTGCATCTCATTCATCGTCCAAAGAGACTTTCATATATCAACTACAGATGAACTACAAACTAATAAAAAATAATATCTTCATCTTATGGTCGAGCATTTCCTACCTCTGCAGAGTAGCGTAGCATAGCAGTTAGTTGTTAACAGTTGGGGGTTAACATGCACAGCATGCAGTGTATGTTACGTGTCTGACCTTTGCCCGTGAACTGTCGGAGGTCATTTGAGTAAGGTCGACTGACGAGAACTGCTTCCTGAAGGATGATTGCGAACGAGTAGACGTCGCCTTCCTTCGTTCCATACAGAGGAACATCTCGACGATTCATCCGAAGCATCTCAGGTGCAACGTACATCATGTCTACGAACAGACGATGATGATGATGACAAGGCATTCTCTACATGTATTACGAACACGTAGACACCCATGGTGACCCGTCAAATGCGCCCCATCAAATTCGCAACAGAAAATCTCGACAGGTGTGCCCAAAACATCGACAATTGAAGTGTTCCGCCACACATGTACCACATAGGCCATAGCTTTGAAAAAGTGGTCACGATAAATAGGTTGAAACTAAGAAGAAACTAACGCTAGGCCTAGTTGGAAAAATTAAATTGGAGAATCAATTGGGTGTAACCATTTAGGCGGAGTTCAACTGCTGATCAAAAGGGCGAAAACACTATTGCAGACGCTCAAAACGGCGGATGATAAAATGGTCGAAATTGTAGAGAATGTTAAAATAGAATTACAGAGAGGGAAAAGCGAGATTTCAATCCTGCATGGTTAAAAAATAATATTACGTCCGGTTGAATCAACGACTCGATGCTGTTGCAGGAATTTCGCCACGTCTTATCGATTTTCTCAGGAGAATCGGTCACAGTATCAATGCGCCCCGTCAATTGCGCCCCGTCAATTGCGCCCCGTCAATTGCGCCCCGTCAATTGCGCCCCGTCAAAATTAATGCGACTGGTTACGAAATAACTTTTATAAAGAATATTAAATTTCTGACTTCTCTTATATATATATAAATTTATATTCCATTTAAGTTCGCTCTGGCAGACGGACAACTGACTTTGCATTTCAATATTAATTAAGTGTAATTATGGTTTAGCAGAACATTTCAATATTGAAGATAATTTCGTTTTCTTCCATTTCCGTGTGATTAAATCTAATTTCTTGTTGTTTGTAGTTTTCGTAACCAGTCGCATTAATTTTGACGGGGCGCAATTGACGGGGCGCAATTGACGGGGCGCAATTGACGAGGCGCATTTGACGGGGCGCATTTGTTCCCACATGCATTATTTTGTCGGTCCACCCATAGACTTAGGCACATAGGTATTTTTACATTTATACGTCTATCAGTTGCTGTAGACATGCTTACAAAGAGACGCAGGCTCATACAGTCATACAATGGAATGTAGACATACAATAAATAAACTAAAGATAAATAAAAATAGGAAGGAACGTACATACATTGGCCTATATAGGGGCGTCGTAGACACACGTGTGAATCATACATAAAGAGGAAGAGAGACAGACAGACACACGCTGTCACACACACACACACACACACAGAGGTAGACAGACAGTCTACCTTTGTAGAAGTCTTCGTCTGCTGCATCTTCGTCGTATTTCTTGGCTGTCTTCGACTGACATTTCCTCATGTGTCCCATTCCATATCCGCTGATCCTACACGTCCATCTCATGTCCACCATACACTTGGTGCTGCTCAGGTTGCCATGACATCCGATCTCTGTCGTGTGAAGATATTCCATGCCCTGTCCATACAACAACCATTCATCCAAAATGACTGAGACGCAGAATGAAGACAATCCTAAGAGTGGAATATTATCATTCCACTGAACCATCTGATCGAAGACTTCATCGCTCGATGCAAAGAGCAGAAGACAAAATATATAAGACATCAGATGTAAGATATAAGATAGAAGATAAAAGATATAAAATATTAAGATATAAGATAAGACATAAGATAAGACATAAGATATAAGATGTAAGATATAAGATCGAAGATAAAAGATAGAAGATGTAAGGTATAAGCTGTAAGACTTCTTCTAATAGTAGGCCCTACTTCTGAGGAATCTTCGTCTGAATGCCTAAGTGAATTTTCTTCCTCTCTCCATTGAGTTCTACTAAGAAAGTCCTCAGATTTATAGCTTGATCTGTAGCTGTTCAAGTCAGACGATGACATAATATTATAATGTGATCAGGTCTGAAATCATTCATTCTGGACTTTTATATAGCGCATCTTCAAGAAACTACTCAGAAGCGCTCCCAGCCCATACGCGACAAAAATAGAAAGACTTATAGGCTTGTAGAAGTGCAGTGGATTGACCAGGAGTAGCGAACGAAGGCCAAGAGGAACACTATTCCACTTGGCCGGGCCAACAACTGCAAATGCCCTGTACTGTACACTGGCCAGGTCACCTCGCTCCGCAGAGCGAAGCATCCGACGGGCCGTGACCAGAGACACTGGGCAACAGAGGTCTTTCAGATAAGTGGCAGCACAGCCCAGGATGCAGCGGGAGACCAAGGCAGCAATGCGATAAGAGATGCGCTGTTGCATAGGCAACCAATGGCGAACGTCACGCATAAAGAGTATTAAAGGCTGAGACCGGAGATAACTTAGGTAGGTTTTGCGATGAGCCAAAGCAATAGAGCGGAGGAGGAGGAGGAGGTCTAAACGTCCAACTACGTCATATATATATATAGCCTGCCTACTGCTCCAAACGCAAAGATCCGATGCATCGGGGGCTCGAGTGACCTACAGCCAAGTCCTATAGGTCCTCAAATAGGATGCGACGTTGTGCTCTTCAATGGCTGCCTTTTCTACTAGAACAGCCCTTAACGTCCAAACACAAGACATGTACATGAATCAATTGAGAACAGAGCGTCTTCACTTTGTTTGACGACTGTCAACTTCTTTAAGCGCACTTGTAACTACACATGACGTGTTATAAGGCACAGTATTTATATTTGCATTCATCATCATCATCATCTTCAACATCGTCATCGTCATCATCATCATCATCATCATCATCATCATCGTCATCGTCATCATCATCATCATCATCATCTTCAACATCGTCATCATCATCATCATCATCATCATCATCTTCAACATCTTCATCAACATCATCATCGACTAATCAACATCGAAAGACTCAATTGTTTACAGAGCAGATAAGCTTAGAGGTTTGAACCAAATCGTGTGATTTCTAAGTCAAGTGATGGTGAGAAGAGGAGGATGAGTAGAGATGATGACGTGAACCTTGCAGACATCGGTGAGGAGTGACGCCAGGAAGTCTAGGCTGAGGATTCGTCGGTCACGAGTGAGGATGACGTCCTGAAGACTTCCTCGCTGCGTGTGAAACATCACTATGGCAACGTTCGGAGCTTCAATGCAGATCCCAATGAATTCGACCACGTTCTCGTGTTTAACCGCTCTCATCTGCTCTGACAAAAGAAAAGGAGCATCTGAATTCAGTGCTACCCCACTCCACCCCACTCCATCCCACTCCACCCCACTCCACCTCCTGTACACATCTCTCAAGATCTCGCCCCTCCCGTAACCACAACAGATCTTCTGATCTTCTGGGCTGTGACGTTTCGCCAGGGTTCATAGTGCCAGTGCTCCGATATCTTAGACAGGCGCTGTGACCGACGAGATCGGGGCAACCGGAGAGAGGAGTCCTGGGTGACTTCACCCGCCACTGAATTTGTACGTGTGTTACAAAATGCTAATATTTTTATTTTGTGGCGAATAAACTACTTACTTCCTTACTTGCTTACGAGTGCTGGAGTACTTGACAGGCCTTACCTTCCTAATATCGTCGAGTGTCGAAGTACTTGCCAGCCTTACCTTCCTAATGTCGAAGTACTTGCCAGCCTTACCTTCCTAATGTCTTCAAGTATGCTGGAGTACTTGCCAGCCATACCTTTCTAATGTCTTCGAGTGTTGAAGTACTTGCCAGCCTTACCTTTCTAATGTCGAAGTACTTGCCAGCCTTACCTTCCTAATGTCTTCAAGTATGCTGGAGTACTTGCAAGCCTTACCTTTCTAATGTCTTCGAGTATGTTCTTGTCCTGCATGTCGACTGATGGACAATCGGTCAACAGCTTAACGGCGACATCAAGATGCTGAAAGCACAATTGGAAGATAGTAAGACTGCAGTGAAGCCGTACATCGCATCAGCGCAATCCTATTAATTTTACTAAAGAGTCGACCGTCACGACACATGACAATATTAGTGACAAAATACACCAGTGTCACGAGGCATGACAAAGTAGGCTATAGTGACAAGAAGACACCCGTGACAAGCCCAGTTAGCTACATTGGGAGCGTGTCGACCATGTGTTTTCATGGTACCGAGTACGAACCCGATTTCTGCCGACATTCAGAGATTTAACATCTCGGGCTAGCACGTGGGGCGTGTGTGGAGCAATGGGATAGTCGATGCCTTGCGTCCGAAGGGTCGCAGGTTCGATTCAGACCCGAGCCACCGCGTAGGGACCTTGAGCAAGACCTTCACCTACAGTTGTTCGTGGCGCTTTGGCGTGAAAACCCCGACACTCCCATGGGTTGTAGTCGGGACCGCTTCTGAGTAGTAATGGACTTTAAGGGGCGGTATAGAAATGCGTAAATAAGTAAATAAAAAAAAAAAAAAAGACATAATTTATTACAATGATTGCCGCCATTACAGTGCAAAGAGTAATAGTTAGACGACATTTTGACGATAGAAAGTCAGTTCTGGTCACACACTAGACAGATCTGTACGCGGTGACGATGGGAAACTTTCCGTTGAAAATTAATGAAGGCTTGCGTGTTCTGATCTCTGAGCTTCACAGAACACCAGTCTTCTTCCTTTCATCAAATCTTGGACTTGATCGTTGCGTTTTCCTGAAGAAGTGGCATAGTATAAGATCGAGTCTAATATGTAGCCTACAATGTACGCCAAACCTTCTGTGGCCAGGCGGCGTAGTAAATGAGGCGCTTCGTCGTGTTAGCTCCGACTCACTGGACATCAGCGCTGTAGTTGGGATCACCTCTTAGTTGTACACTTGAAGAGGCGCTATATAAATCAACTTAAACTAGTTTGATAATTATTTATGGATACGTGCTTTTGTGCTTTGGAAGCGTAGAAGATATCTATGGTATGTATGCACAAGAGCGCAACACTTGTTTTACCCTGAATGCAGACTTTGTGCCTTAAGCGAATGTCTTAGGTTCTGATTGGCCTGTGTGTCCTTAAGCGAATGTCTTAGATTCTGATTGGCCTGTGTGTCCTTAAGCGAATGTCTTAGGTTCTGATTGGCCTGTGTGTCCTTGCACAAGCATTTAATTACTGCGTAAAATGAATGAATATAATGACAACAGCAGGAAGAGTGCATCTGCACCAAGAATAGCAGTAAGTGAGATGCGATGCTTTTCAGACAGACTATCAGACAGAGACAGACAGACAGACAGAGACAGAGAGAAGAAGCAATAGAGGTGAACAGAGATGCATACCTGGTAAACGGCAGCCAGCACGAGAGCGTTCTCAGCAGGATGAGGCAATTTCTTTGAACCCGATGTCGCAGATGCCTAGAAATAAGAAACGAAAGACAGAAGCGACTCATTCGTCTCAGATCCATTCATTCCTCAGTCGCTAGACTGTGTTGTCAATTGCGATCTGTATAATGAATCTGGGGCCTTCCATGACTGCCAAAGGTTAAATTCCACTCCTGTGATATTTATTTTATTTTATTTATTAACATATTTCTATACTGCCCCTTCAAGTCCTTTCGCTACTCAGAGGCGGTCCCGATCACAGCCCGGAGGTGTGTCGCAGTCAACGCGCCGAAGCGTATCAAGCAATTGTGAGTGAAGGTCTTGCTTAAGGTCCTTTAATACGCGGAGGGGTGGGAGTCGAACCTGCAACCCTTCGGTTGCAAAGTGGCGACCTTTACCACTACACTACCACGCCCCATAACCTGTACGCATTCATTCATTCATATTCTGTTTGTAATCATGTACTGCGTTCTGGTAAATATAACCCTTATAAACAAAGATGATTAATATTATCACAGTCACTACTTATTAGAATAGGTCTATCTCTCAATTCTT
Source organism: Dendrobaena attemsi (assembly GCA_034693945.1). Lineage (NCBI taxonomy): Eukaryota > Metazoa > Annelida > Clitellata > Crassiclitellata > Lumbricidae > Dendrobaena > Dendrobaena attemsi. The sequence continues at coordinate 8,348 of JAQFXW010002963.1, forward strand.
AGCTAAGAATGTCACCAGACGCATTGTCGTGACTCACTTGTGTGATACGTAGCTTTCTCTCTGTCTCTGTCTCTCCGTCTTTGTCTCTATATCCCTTTCTCTGTCTGTCTCTGTCTGTCTCTCTGCTTACGTCGTTTGCTTCCTCTTCGTCTCCGTCTTCTTCGTCCTCCTCTTCTTCTTCCACTTCTTCTGCTTCTTCTTTCTCTTTTTCTTCTTTCCTTTCTTCAGCGTTTTCTGTTGGAAACGATAGTTCTGGCCATTTGATGACGCTCTCCATTGCTGTTCTTAGGGCCATCCTGTGAGACATTATCCTAGATGGCAGCACAAACAGAATGCACAGCAAATGAATGAGATTCCGCACAAAGGCAACGCAGGTCATCTTATCATCTATCAGTTCAAGTTTGTGGACTAGTGGTCCTTCTCATTGGAAATGGGAAATTAACACTGAGTCAATCGTTATTTCTTATCAACTTGATCGCTTACTTGCTAAATAACGTCACAGTGTTTTGCTGTTACGGCCACATTTATTTTCTAAATTACAATAATTATTTGGTGCTAATAACATCTGAACCCTCTGAATCACCCTCTGAATCACCCTCTGAATCACCCTCTGAATCACCATTTGAAGTATGGCAACTTCATGTAAACTTGCCATGCTTGAGAAATACCGCAATCTGCGACCAAAGCAAAGACGATAAAAGAACTAAAGGTCGCATCTGAAGTTCATTTGGAGAGATTTACCTCCGCAGCCCATCAACAAGTAGCCTTCAAGCACTTAACAAAGAGCCTCGAAACATGAGTGATACTACAACTAGTCGTACCCACATATCACACACTCGATAACAATCATTTGAGACACCAGGGGTAGCAGCAGACGGAAGCACTGGAAGCATGTGCTTCCACTCAAATCAGCCGTCAGTTAAACCCAGAAAACGAAAAGACCCATAATAATAATATCAATGTAAGAGATTGAGAGTGTTTGAACTTCAATTTGCTTACTTGTAAATTATAATTAAGGAAATTGCACGTCTAATCATTATAATGTTATAATGTTTAATTTAAGGAATCGCTGGACATTTGTGAGTAATGACTATGAGCGGCTGGCAAAGGTCTGGTGGGGTGGGCGGGGGGCGAGAGTGGCACTTCCAATATTCGCAAGCATGTGGGCAATTCTGTGTAGATGTGTGTATGTGTGTGTAGGTGTGTGTATGTGTAGGTGTATGTGTGTGTGAGTCTCGGTCGACCGACCGGATGTAGGTCTATACTTACAGATACGTTGAGATTGCGATGGCAACGATGACGACGAAGAGTAAACAGCCAATCAGAATCATCGTGTTTCGAAATTCTTGCGTATTTGGATCAAGGCCTAGAGTGAAGAGACAGATACACCACAAGTGAGTGTAATTCATGTAGTCATTGTACGTAATTAATCAGTATAAATAGTAACGAGTGGTCATGACGAGATGCAATGACGAGATGAATACGAAGCTAGGCTATAGAATTGGAATTCATGTCTCTCTCTCATTAACAGAATGCGCTGGTGAATGCTTTTTCTCTCTAGCAAGAATTATATTCTCACCAAAGAGAGATTCTGCTTTGTGAAACCTAGAAACGGAGATCACGTGATGGATCACGTGAGTCAGTAACACTTGAACAATCGTGGTTAAGGCTCGTTATTGAATGGCGGGAGAGGATTTTGAGGTGGCGCACAAGACTTGAATAAGAGAAAAATGTTTGTTTATTTGGAGATTTCTATAGCGCCTCTTCAAGTGTCTTACTACTCAGAAGTGCTCCCGACTACAGCGCTGATGCTGAGTCGAGTTAACACGCCGAAGCGCCGTATTTACAGCGCCACCTGGAGAATGAAGATTGCGTGTCTACCGGCAGATCTTATGTTCATCGTACCGTCGATTTCTTCTGATCCGTCAACATATTTCTATACCAAAGGAAGGAAAGGAGAAGGAAAGAAGTGGCCAAAGGAAGGAAAGGAGAAGGAAAGAAGTAGCCAAAGGAAGGAAAGGAGAAGGAAATAAGTAGCCAAAGGAAGGAAAGGAGAAGGAAAGAAGTGGCCAAAGGAATGAAAGGAGAAGGAAAGAAGTGGCCAAAGGAAGGAAAGGAGAAGGAAAGAAGTGGCCAAATGCATCATAAGTCATCTCACAACATACAATTAGTTAACTGATCCACGTGTGTTGCAAAGTGTACAGATTACCTTGAATCTGCATTTGATCCGAGCGGTGACTCATAGTATGACGTATATTATGACGTGTATTATGACGTATATTATGACGGATCATAAGAGATCGATTGGTACGATGAATATAAGATCTGCAGGTAGACACGCAATCTTCATTCTCCAGATGACGCAGTAAATGAGGCGCTTCGGCGTCTTAACTCGACTCAGCATCAGCGCTGTAGTCGGGAGCATCTAATGTTCTGATTAGAGGAGACGTGAGTATTAGCCAGTCAACAGACAATATCAAGAATCTTCTTCGTCCATTCAACTCAAACCGACAAACCGCAGATGGTATATGATTGTAGATTATGAAACATGTTGTTAAGTTCACCTCAGCATTGTCACACACACATTGTCACTCTGCATACAACTCATTCCATTTAATGAGGTCGATCAGGTCCTAGCTTCACTCAAAATACAGCAGCCTACATCTGATCATTTGCAAATGTTCTCACCAAAGACTGATTTCTCGGAGCAAGAGTCATCCCATGGAGCGCAGTTAGGATTGGGATCTGGAGGGAAAGGACTTGTCGGCCATTTGACTGGCTCTGTGTTCAGCCAGATGCTGCTGCTGTAAGCTGCTGCTGCTGCTTCGTCCTTCCACAAAGCCATCAGTCGACCATCCTGTACGATGTAGAAGACGTAGTCAGGTCGACGTGTTCCAGTCTTATCAAGACTTACATTGCCTGTCAAACCTATAGCGTCGAACACAGAAATATTGTCATGATCCATCGCTCTAAATTCCTCTACTCATATATCAATCTATTGCTCTAACGATAATAATAACAATAATAATAAGCTTATTCGTTTATTATATTCATATTGACAAACTCAGATCTATTAACGCTATTATTCTACTGATCTATTGATCAAATGCTCTGTTGGCTCCTTTGCTCCATTGCTCTTAAGGCTAATCTCATAGACGACGTCTTCAATGAGAGCCATCTCTGCATGATCTAATCCTGCGCGTCTGATCGTAACACTGTCAGATCATGTTGTGCTTATAATTTCTTTTAGTTGCGAATTTAACAGCAATTTAATCACGTAACGGATGTCTGATAAAATGACGACAGAGCAATGCTATAAATAGACCTACCACTTCTGTCTTCAGACTCAGTTTATGACGAGATCTCCATAAACTACTCCTTGTATAAAGTTAGGAAAATCCAGACGACGTTTAGACGTTAGAGTTTAAATTGCGAGGAAGGTAACAATAATCGGCTAATTCGTTTATTATATTCATATTGACAAACTCAGATTACAGACAGGTTATACGAAATACCGTCCGCATAACACGACACGCCGGTCGGTTTTACAACAGGTTCGTCTTACATGTACAGTGGTACACTAATGGCCTAAGTGCTGGGGGGATGCTCCTGGTAGGCCTACGACCAAGCGAGGAGTGGGGGGTGGGCGATCTTATTTTCCAACTGACACGAAACAAACGACAGCACAGAAAAGCGCAATCAGCAGCTAACAGAAACTTAAAATAAATTACTGCCCTGAGTGGAAATTGAACCCATGCCAGAACGCTACTCAGCTTATCGACGAGCACTCTCTCAATTAAGCAATGGACCGACCCCCCCCCCCCGTAGGATGAGAGGGATTGGGTTAAGACTTTAAGTTTTGATTGAAAGACCCAGAGGGAGGCAGAAAGAGATTGCGTTTGGTGACGGGTCTGATATTTGTTGAATATTGAACGGAGTCTATATTACAGATAGGCAGAATATGTACGATTCTGGAGAAGAAGTTAAGTCAGTGGTTCCCAACCTTTTTGGCTCTAGGGCCACTTTTTCTTAGTCGGAGGACATGAGGGCCACAAGGTTAAAATTT
>JAQFXW010002964.1:0-12412 GCA_034693945.1 Dendrobaena attemsi
GTAAGTATTTGCCCGTAATTATTTACGGGTTAAAAACCAGGTTTTACCGTCATTTTTGACGGGATATACCTAGTACTATAGAATTTAACCTCAAAGATTCTAAACAATTATTGTTGATGGCCCAGTTATGTGGAACAGTCTTCCACTTGGCTTTCGTTCGCTACTTCTTGTCAATCCACTGCAGTTCTACAAATCTCTCAAGTCTTTCTATTTTGGTCGTCGCTGGGAGCGCCTCTGAGTAGTTTCACGAAGAGGCGCTATATAAATGTCCAGAATGAATGAATTTATGACAAGTGACTTTGCATGTCATCTGATGTGCTTTATAATGTAGAAATTGAAAACAAAATAATAATCATGAGAGATGTTTAGGCCTACAAGTATCATTTTAGAATGGGAAGCACTTCTATTTCGATACGTATTTCAGTTTATAACGTCAATAGTTGTAAACCACTGGCAACGTCTATCAAAATCAATATTTGAGAAGGTCTTTATTTCATAATGGCTTGAGCGTTCACAAGAGCTGTTTATGTTCCTTAAAAATGCACTAAAGAAATTAAACACTTTCAAAATTTTCAGCCAAGTTTCCTTCACAAAGGGCATATCCAACGGTCAATTACCCATTCTACAAACACAGTTCATTAATGCATTACCTAGTAACAACCATTATTTTAGCATTGCACATAAATTGAACAGTTAAAGCAACGTAACAATGTGATACACATGTGTATAAGTACAGTTTTTCTTTTTAAGAAGTTCAACAACGCCAGCTTTAAATGACAACAGAGGCTGTTGTCGTTCGACAAGAATTTGCTCGGCCTTTTGAGCTTGATGAAAGAAGCATTGGAGTGAACATACAACTGATACACATGTAGGGTTACCATCTTAAGAAATACTATTGTACAGCTACAATTATTCACAGTAATCAGTATTATATAACAGTCACATGACTATTGATATTAAAAAGCTTATCATGATTTGATCCAGTTAACTGTGATAGTTCAAAGGTGAAATCAACATGTCTCTGGTAACTCCACAGTTCATTGGGCTGGAATGCTATATGTTATTATTTTAACTTCGTCTAAAAGTCTTCTATGTCCAAAATAAAACATAGATTACATATAAACTGCCCAACAGAACGACCGATAGTAGCATCGTCTTCATATTTTCTCTTCGGAGTGATTTAAGAGAAGTTTCTGCAACAATAGAAATCAGCATAAGATGTAACATACCATCCTCAATTAGAAACTTCTATAGAGCCAGCGATTAAAGCACAAATGGCAACATCGAAGATTGGCGAATAAGTCAAATATGTGCAAAAAAGTCAAATCGCTCCAAATAGGTTCCTCAGAAAGTGTCTCAATACAAATTCTTTAATTGAAAGCAGAAACTCTCATCAAAAATACAGTCAAACCCCATTACTAAAACGTATGAAATGAGCTTATTAACCAGGGGCACAACCCGAGAATTTCACAGGGTTGCTCGTATGGCAAGAACCAGTAATCAGTTCCTGTTAAGCAAATTGTAAGTTGCACCACTGTTATTGATAACGAGTAGTACGAGAAATCCAAATATAGCACATAATAACAAGTCTTTGGTATATTTCACACTATCCAAAAAGTTCTTGAAGGAATGATCATTCTCTTTAGTTTTCCATCAGTATTTATTCAACATATGAGAATTATATACTCACTAGCTGTATATTTATTGCGACTAATACAGCCAAATAATATTTAATTAGCTCGGTCGAGTTTCCGAGCGCGGTATAAATCTTGGCGCACGCCAGAAACGTTTCTTCTCACTTCGGGACCGTTACGGCTGTGAGAGCGAGACCGAATTAGCATATACGCAAATTCTATATGTTGATATATACACTTGAGACATATGGGTTTGAAATATATGTATTATCGGATTTTCATCAGTACTGTTTTGGACTCATCTGCTGAGTAAAGTACAACACTGCAAGTATTGTAAAGCAAGACAAAGACACAATTCACAGAAACACACATACTGTGACTTTCGAGCTGAGCCTGACATTCTTTCTCTTCCTTTTGCAGCTGGACTCTTTAACCAGAAAACAACAGAATCAATTTCAACTGCCGATAGCCACATTCCTCTTCGAATTTCTTTTCAAATACACAACTCCAAGGTGAATACTCATTCTACTCTCAGGGCACAGGTCAACCATCCCCTCTTAGTAGAGTACATACAGGGGTGACATGAATTCAACAGATTAAATATCCATATCAGTAACAAAGAGCACAGATAACATCTGACGAAAATTAGGAGATGGAACTACTCAGGGACAACAAAGTATGAATGGGTCCAATTAGAACCATTTTGCGTAATCTACAGTAGCCAAACAGTTTAGATAACACTACAAAAACCATATATGTATCAAAACTATTTAGTCGGTCAATCACTCAAAATTTCTATAGTGTATTTTGAAGATCCAGACTCAGGCCAAGCGAAAGAAAGTGGTCTTCAGCAGCGGATGAAACTTATACATTTGACTTGAACTCTTGGGTTCTAAAACAGCAATTCTGCATCTTCTGCTTGCCCCTCTCTCTGGGATGCATTTCCTCCCTCTACTCACTCCTTTCTGTCTCATCTTCATTCGCTCAGATTCTCAAACTCTATCTTTTTGCGTGTGGTCTTGCATATTGGAAGCGCGTCTGAACAACCCTACAAGACGTGGTATATAAATGCTTAGATACGATACGAGGGCACTCAGGTCATTTATAGAAAGTAGAAAATTATATACAGTTAGGATTTGTCGGGACTGTCCCGATTTTGAGGCAAATGTCCCGCGTCCCGACTTGACCTAGTCGGGACAGCCAAATGTCCCGACTTTCACATTTGTCGCTGAATTAGCATAACAAAATACTGCTTAAACATATAGTGTCTTTATGCCAAAGTGCTTGTATCTTGCATAACCAGATATTTTTCAGTCAACACTGTTTACTAAGAAAGCGGGTGACCCGATGAAGTAGGCCCTACAATATGAATAGGTATAAAGGCTATGGCGATCGGCGAGCTATGCTACCTTAAGTAGGCCTAAAGGAGGGATTTTCCATGCAAATTTGTCTGAGATTTCCCTTCTTTTGCACAAATTTTAATGCATGTGCGATTGTGCGTATAGTTATAGGGCCTGCAGCTTTCATTTTCTGACATAGGCCTACTTTAAAATGCAGTTTTTATCCATAATTGTGTCAATCGCTTAGCAATTTAACCTGCTAGAAAACTTGCCCTGGTAAACAGAATCTTACAATTTGGTCCTAAAATTGCAAAAATTAATTATGGAAATGAACCATGATGCATCCTATAAAATTGATATAGATAGGCTAGGCCGATATTTCCTCGTCATTAGCAATTTTTTACTTATAGTCCTACTCAAAATAAATAGGCTATAAGAGTCGTCGTTTACAAATTTCTTTAATCAGAAAATTCCTTTTCCAAGAAAATTGCATTACTTGTTCAACTGCCTCTGCATGGTCCCACATAGGGTCTACTTATATAGTAGCCTATAGGCGACTCATGTTTTACGATTTGGGTGACAGGCTGACCGCGCTTCGAAAATGCGTCCCGACTTCCCACTTTGGATAGGTGGCAACCCTATGTACGCACCTCAGTTGTGAATGGATTATCGGCCTGTCCAAGCTGCGCTATAAATACCCTGTGTCACATAGGCTTATTGACCCTAGGTCCCTAGTCCATTGATAAACTTCAAACATTTCTCGCGCGAATGTCCTCCCAATTTCTCAAACAAAATCGCGTTTTCATAAAAAAACGCCTAGTCTTGTTTCGATTAAAGCTTATAAGAATTTCTGAATTTTTAAAGATAGGCCTAGCCTACTTCTGTATAAGTATGGCCCTAAAAGCTTAGAATATAAAATAAGAAATCGATCCATGGGTGTTGAGTCCATGTCTTCTCTCTACAATTTTGTGATGTGATGTGTCCAGGACCCCGTGAAATCGGGTGTTTTAGGCTTAACATATTTACATTTTAAACGATGATTGCATGTTGTGTCACCAAGTTTTGTGGCAAGCTTAATTGTGTCACAAGGCGAAAAAGGTTAAGAACCTCTGTTCTATACCACATGTAATGGGATGTAACCAGTTGTAAGCTGAAATGGCTTAAATTGTATGTATGCTACTAAATTAGTTAATCTGTACGATATCATTATCCTCTTAAGTAGTACAATGTGTGTAGTGTGCATTGGAAAACAGTCTTTCAGTGACGGATCTTACTTCAGATATGATTGTTGTTTGCTGTTTCAGGTGCTTGTGCAAGTGTGACTTGCTGGCTGGAATGGTTTGTTCGGAGTCTTCTGATGCGGTGACCTTTCCGGGTCATCTGCTTCTGACTGGCTGTTCACAGACAGTCTCATTTAAGAACGCTCGTCCATCAGTCTCAGGCTGCACAAGGCTATCAAGTAGCGGCTCAGCAAGTCCAGATGACAATGCAGACAATGATAGAGTCCTCGCTAAATTCATTCGAAACCCTCGGTGAGGGATTCATCTTTCAATTGGTGTTGTTATCATACCTAAGCATTAATGTGGCATCGGGTAAACCGTTCAGAAGCGCTCTCAATACGCAAGGCCCCGCGCAAGGAGATTGATCTTGAGACGCGATAGGGAGGAGGAGGATAGAATGCCAGAAAGAATTTCAGAGCAAAAAAAGGGAGAACATGCATTCCAGTGCAGACCAATAGAATAAAAAAAAACGAGATTGAACCATTGTCGTTGTTGCATCTATCATTACTGCAAGACATAGTATTGTATTGTATAGATCTATAGATTTCTAAAGCGTCTTTTTCAATACAACCTATCCAGAGGTTTTCGCAGTGCATTAGGCCCCATGAGAAAAAGATAAGTTTTAAGACAGCAGACAGAAGCAGTAGTACTGCCAGTCAAGGTCGTGGAACGAGTCGATGAAGGAAGGTCATTTCACAGCATTGGACCAACAGATGCGTAGCAGCATAGGCGCAATACTGCAGCAGTAGCAGTTTGAGAACCAGGTACTAGAAGGTCATAATTAGTGGCCTAGAGAACGGAGAGGGCGACAAGAGGCAGCCGAAATAGGTCGCTGAATCAGGTCACAGAGATTGTGCGCAGCTTGACCCAAAATGACTCTGTAGATAAGAGAGAGAATTTAAACTGGATACAGGCAGTAGGAGAAAGCCAATGAAGTTGCTCAGTCATGAATGTGAAGATGTGAGCAAAACGTGGAAGGTGAGCATTCAAATGGGCAGCTGCGTTGAAGGTTTTGTTTGTCATAGTGTTGTATCTATGATGACTGCTAGTCCCAAGGCACCTTCAGACAATTCCTACAATTAGCAACATACCTATGTCTTATCATTTGTTTTCAGTATTAGTCATACTAAAATAATTACTTCCTCATAACATTGATGCAAAGGGCCATGAAGAGCAACTGACTATGATAGCTTCTAGAATCATTCCTGTTGGCAATAGGCTTACCTAGTTGGAGTGTTGATATTTTCATGATATGTACTATCAATATGACTAGGATTTATCCTTTTTGTGATATGCATTGACTGTGTAACTTCGATTGTGCCATTATAAAAATATGTGGTTATAGTCAGTTTCTAGCTCCTAATGCAGAGCCATATCTACAAGGATGTTGGTTCCAGTTTAGGACATCGCGTATAAAATTGGCCCCATGCTGCTTGCATTTTGTTTCCATTTGTTTTGTTGAATGGTTTCTGTACTATTTCAGTGATGAATTATGTTCGGTTGGTGATATGATGAATGGTAGACTTCAGATGGAGTCAAAAGGAGAGGATGAGGATGAGGAGGATGATGATGACGATGGTGATGATGATGATGACGAGGATGATGATGAAGAGGATGAAGAAGAAACTGATGAACGAGATGCTCTACATAACTCATCTCCAAACCACCGGATTGCTAAATTGGTGAGAAGCTTTTATTTTGTTTTCTGCCAAAGTTGTACGTACTGTCGTACTATTATGGGGCAAGAAGTGTTGGAGATTGCCAATTTCTACGTTTTTTTCTGAATAGGTTACTTCTTCAAATTATATTTTTGGACTGTAAACTTCATGAGAACATTGTGCAGTTTCAGTCTGTTTCAATTTGACTTGGTTAACAATTATATATCTGTCCCATTGGGGGCCCATTTTTATAGACACAGTGTGTTACTCTATGATATTTCTGTTGGTTCAGATAAAACAATTGATTGAATTGTTGCATTGTGTTAGTCCCTTGACCTTTGTGCCCCACATGTAGCTATATTTGTACTGAGGTTCGTTTACTTTATTAGAATGATCAGTTCAGAAAGACTACGAACTCGGATGACAACAACAGCAGTGATGAAGGTGATGACGAAGACGAGGACTATGAAGATGACCTCGAAGTAAAGGTTCTTAGGGTTGCGATTGGAAATGGGATTCTGAGGGACTCTGAGTTATCTTCCAGTCAGGCTTCAGAGGCTGGCATCTCGAGCGATGGTTCTGCTAGCACAGGTGCCAACACAAGCATTGCTGGTACCAGTAGTGCTTCCGGTGGAACGGCTGCCATCACCAGTGGCAGCATGTTTGCCTTCATTGAAAATCACGATGCACAGGTATCATCTACACCCTTTATCTTTGTATAATCTGTGTGATGACCTTTGCACTTCTTTCTACTCTCAACAGAGTCAACATGTTTTCACCTAATTTTCTAGTGTATAATCCTACGTGTAAGATAAGCACACTTTATTTATTTTTCTCTGGTATATTCTTCGAAAAACAAATCAAACAATATGATGCAAAGCAGAATATAATCACAATATTTCACAACTGAATTCCTTTGTCAGCAAATACACAATTATCAACTAACTGCCCTGCCGCCAAAACAACGCGTGCGCACTCTAGCAACTAGCGACCAGCCGTCAGCTGCCTACAACAGACGGCCAGCTGCTTACAACAATAACCTCAGCCAGAACTTTTACTGCATATTAATTACATAAATATATATACACATCTATAAAAGTCGCTTAACTAGCAAGCAGTCATCTTTATAAAACATTATAAGTTCACAACAGGTATGTTTATTTATTGAAAGACGTTCTTGAGAGTCACTATGTAAATGTCTTCATGCATGTAGGGCTGTAGGCACTAGGCATACATACATTACATGCATAAATCTACAACACTCTCTTGTGCTTCTCTCCATTTTCCACAATCCTTGATGTCATCATCAGAGGCTGGACCTCATTTTTTTGCTGTTTGCTAAACATCTTTTTATATGTTGCTTATTATTCTAAACAATTGGACGATGTTGCTTGCTTGTTGTGGTCCAGTTTCCAAATGTTTACTTTATTTGATGATACAAGCGATCTGCGGAATCGGTTTCTCAGTCTTCTCCCAGAGCTGCTTATTTTACAATTTGACTAACATCTTACATTTAACATAATATATCTTGTTGTTTAGGATAATGAAATTTTAGCATCTTAAAAGGGATTGGCTATGCACTCCTTTACGTTGACTTATTTCTGTGTGATACAAACGAGAGTTTAGTACAATTCAGATAGAATAAGAATATTATAGAAATAAAGAAAATCGAAAGTGAAATTAGTTTCAGGGTGTTTCAGTAACAGTCAAATTAAATGAATTTACAATAGATAGGAACTCATTTTGATCGAACTCTGTTTCTTAATAGTTCATGTTTCTAACAGTTGCCCTGAGCAATTCCTTCCTATTTCAGCTTATGCATTTTATGTCATGGAATAGATTTTAATTGAGCAACAACCGAGTGATCACTTGAATTTTGAAACAGATATCATTCCTCTTTAATTAACTCTGTAAGGCAGTGAGCTGTACGTATGCATTTGAGGTTTGGCATTTTCAAAGACATTGATTCACTGGTTTAGTAGCTTCTTTTCTCATCTGCAATAGCAGTTTTTGGTGTTGAAATTTTGCCATTATGTTGTGGTGGCCTTGGTTGCTGGCATTCTTGTTTTATGGCTGTTTATGATATGATACCAGCAGTTACCAAAACTGCATGTCCCTGATTCGGAAGGTATGTTCCCCAATCAGATGATACTAACTGACTGGTATCATATCACATTCCTTCTCTTGGACTGCCTCTATCATGTTTTGTAATTGGCTGCAGACTTGCGGTTTGTCGACCAAATTGGCAATAAATGAATATATATATGATATTTTCATACCCGTAGCATTTTAGAAAACTTTGCTCAATCATTGGGTGAGGTAAAAATTTGCATTCTTAGAATGCTTTCCACATTTCTTCCGTTCGTTTCTTTTTACTCTTTTTATTCTTTGGCACAGGTGGCAAGCAATGGTTGAATGATGGAGCTCACGAATAGTGGTCATGATTCCTGTCCATGTCCCCACCCTAGTGCTGCAAGAGATATTGTGATTCATGAATGTGTGGAATCAGATGCATGCTTACAAGCAAACAATGTTATTAGATACTAAATCTTGCGTGCATCAGAGAATTTATGTACCAGTAGATGCGCCTGATGTGAATATGTTTCTAGGTATTGCTAATACATGACCAATATGTACTATGTCCTGACCACTGGATTGGTAATGCATGTTCTGTGTTATCAGACAACCACTGGACCAGTACAACAACAACAACGGCAGCAGCAACAGCAGCAGCCGTGTCAGTGCTCATCATGTGTGAGCCAAGACACGAGTTCTCTCTCAGCTGATCTTCCACAACAGCCGCTCATGCCTTCACTCTCCAGTCTTAGCATCTATCCTCACATTCATGGTCCCACCACCTCTGGCCTGCAGCCGCTCGGCCGCGACCTCTGTGCCTCACGGACGTCCCCTCAGCTCCACGCGTTTCCGCTGCGACGCCAGCAGGGCGACGGTATGGAACAGCTGGTACCAAAACTTCATTTCCCTGAATCGGACGGTATGTTCCCCAATCAGATGATGCTATCTGACTGGGAGCTTCAGAATTCCTCTTTCTTCATGAAGCAGAATAATTACAGCAAGGTTCTGATGGCCAGCAATGAGTCTTCTCCTTCTTTGCCCTTTACCACTCTCTCTCTGAAACCGAATGCGGGTGAAGTTCAGCCTAATATGGATGGTGAAGCCTGGTTTAATCTCGATCGGCCAGTCGTAGTCACTCATTCAGGCGTGTCTTCTTCCAAGGGCGCTGTAATGCCATCAGGGGCATTCAATGGCATGACGCCTGAGAGCCGCGTGTGTCTTGGGTTGAGTTCCAGCAATCTTCATCCCGTTTCACAGGTGACGTCAAACGACGTTCCGCTGTTTCCTCTGAACTTGTCCAGTGCTCTTCCGGTCACTAAGTATGGAACAGAGCAGCAGCCGTACTGCTTCCAGTTGCCGCTGGCGCCGTTGCCCATTTCTACCAGTTCCTCCTCATCTTTCTACCAGATTGCCGCTGCTCCTGCCCTCTTTGTCCAACCTCAGAATTCCTGCCAGGCCGTCAGCATAAGCAGCACAACCTCAGCGTCACCGCACGGCCTTTCATCTCCGAGATGTCGTTCTGAATTAATGCCCGCTGCATGTATGAACAGTATGGCTGGCATTGCAACCAAGAATTCCGGCTCGAGCGGTATGTCTAAGAATGGTGGTACCGTTGATGTTCCCATGAAATCATGCGTGCATTCAGATCATCGCGTTTCAATGTCTTCTTCAACCTCTGCAGCCCCACTGGCCCGCTGTTCAGATACTATGAACCAATTTTCTCTTGTTGCCAATGGTTACCCATCAGTTAACTTCAACCCACTTGACTATAACGGCCATCCTCCAGCGGACACTGCAAACAGCTCTGTGCCATTGACCTACCATCACACGATGCCATGCCAAAGGTCTGGATCAAGTTCACTGCCTCCAGCTGGAAGCTGCGACGATCAACACTCGTCGGGATATTGCAAATCGGACAGCCAACAAGACGAGGAGGGCTTCAACAGTCAGGATGAAAGTGGTTCCTCCAGTTCCAACCAGAAGGATGGAAAGTACTGTGACTGCTGGCACTGTGAGGTCTTTGGCCATAGCACTGTGAGTACTGAACTGAGGCTGAAATATGGTTGCGCTTTGAACAGTAGTATTAATCACTGCTTTAATGCTTGGGATGCTAGGAAATCACTTTCAAACTCCTCACTTAACATTCATGTTTCCAAATTTCCTGATGCTTAATGCCTGCAGCTTTTTGATTTAAACAGTTTCTTGCCTTTGTTACGTGCAAAAAGGCATCCAAATACTTTTTTGACTTGATTTGCATGATTTATATCAATGGTTCTCAAACCTCTGCATGCTGCGGACTGGCAACATTTTTTGGGAATCTCGCGGATCGCTTACTTAGGTAAATGGCTAGCACAAATAATAGTGACCAATGTTAGAAATTTGTTTCAATAATTAAAACATATAATACACAGTCGTTCTGGGTTGTTGTATCATATGCGCCAAAAATAAATCCATATTATAAATATTATATATCTCACTTTCTTTTAAAGTTTTATGTTTTGTATTATCATCATTTTCTTCAGAGTATCGAACGGTCAAGCTCTGTCACTACTCTTTTATTAAAAAACAAAACAATTCAAATAATTTCAATTTATGTTTAATTTTTCTCCACGGACCGGTGTCAGATCAGTAAGATTCCGGACCACCACTTTGAGAACCACTGTTTTATATGACACCCTTTGGAAGTGCATATAACTATGGGAATAGAGTATCCTCAAAGTTGAAGACAAAATCCCTGCACTAAGAAATACAAACAACGCTAAAGAGCACTACTGACATAAGTTTGACATTCTATTAGGCAAAGAATTTGATCGACTTTCTTATTCATGTATGACTGACTGTCTACTGAAAGTCTTGATGTTATCCTAGTTAATCCCTGGCCATGTGGAACAGAGGCATCTAGGATCATGCAGACAAGAAGTGGTTGCATTTTTTGTTTTGTTAACTAGTAGCCTATTCAATTGGCACTCCATGGCGTGTCCATAGCATTTAGTGCCTACTACATACTAGATCAAAATAGCCCCAATTCCCCATAAGGGATTTTGGAAATTTGGAGTCATAAGGGATTGGTTTTCAAATTCAATTGCAAGCAATCAGATAATTAGATTGTGATTTGCTTCATATGTATGGTCTGGTTAATTCCTTATGATCCTCCTGCTTCTAGGAATCCACATCTGGGTCCAAAACTCATTAAAGTTTTCCTTTTTGGTGGCTAGTCAATTCCTGGTAATTGCAATAGAGTTCTGTCACTGTAACTTCCATTCTATTAACAATAAATATTCATTATCTTCATGATTTCACCTACAATCGTATGGTGGATAGTCTCCTCGCTCTGAGTAAAACATTTTTCAAAGCACCTCACCATACCTTTCTTCAGATCAAACTGCCCACTATTTGTTCCTAAATAAACCTAGGTCTGATGAACTAGGTCTTATTTTCCTTCTTAAGTCATACCTAAAAGTTTTAAGACCAGGAGCTATCTTTGGGTCTCTGTAATTACAGAGTCACTGCACTGAGTTCCTTCTGCTCAACCTCTTATTTACCCCTTATGCCAACCAAATCTCTCTCTGAATCAACGGATACTCAGAATCTGCTGTGTCTTGCACCCAAACAGTGTTGTCTTTGGGTCAATCTCAGTGATTGGTATGAAGCTTTGCATGTTCTACCTGGTTTTTGTGTTCTGTTCCTCTCTGATGTGACTTTGAACTAAATGTAAGACTTACCTACTTGACCCTGCTTGTTCTATGTAGTAAAAATGTTGAATTTCTCTTGATTTATTTATTTTTTATTCTACCAAACGTCTAGAAAACCAAGACAACCATGTTGAAGTTGACAAGGGAAAGTAGCGTAAATAGTAGTTCAAAAGTCAGTACTACTACTGGAGAAAGCATTGAATCAACGATGAGCTGTATCAAGAAGGATGACTGGCTGCAAGAATTGAACCAAACCAATGAAAATGTTTTTTAGAATAAGTTGTGCTGCAAGCCTTTTCTGTTCAGCAGTTCAGTGTATAACTTAACTTAATTCTATTGTATAACTTAATTCTGCTTAACTCTTTAATTCTTTTGCCAGCTTCTGCTTTGCTTTCTCATACTAGAAAATAATTAGAATCAAGGCATCATTTCTAGGTATTACTTCTTGCATACATCTGTCAGCAATAGACCTGGAAACATCCATCAATCAATCAAAGTAACTTGTATAGCGCCCCTTCAAGATCTCTACTCAGAGGCACTCCCAACTCAGGCCCGGTCAAAAAGAAAAGTCTTAACGAGGCGATGGAATGAAGTCAAGGAATCACAGGGGAGCAAGCGAAGGAGAAGTGGGAGCTGGGAGGTCATTTCAAACAGGCGGCCCCACAACCGAAAAAGATCTTTGCTGCATAGTTGCAGTACGCGAGAAGGGAACAAGAAAGTCACCACGTGTAG
>JAQFXW010002965.1:0-12412 GCA_034693945.1 Dendrobaena attemsi
GAGAGAGAGAGAGAGAGAGCGACAGGGAGGGAGAGACAGGGAGACATTGAAGGAGAGAGAGAGAGAGAGAAAGATGGAGAGAGAGAGACAGAGAGAGATAGGGAGGGAGAGACAGGCAGGGAGACATTGAAGGAGAGTGTGAGAGAGAGAGAGAGAGAGAGAGAGAGAGAGAGAGAGAGAGATAGGGAGGGAGAGACAGGGAGGGAGACATTGAAGGAGAGTGAGAGAGAAAGAGAGAGAGCGATTGATACACAGAGAGAGAGAGTTAGATAGGGAGGGAGACATTGAAGGAGAGAGATATGGAGAGAGAGGAATAGAGTGATGAGACAGAAGACTGTGTAAGTGTTCTTCCACGAGCGAAAGTCTCTGTTAACATACGATTTGTTGAATGTGTGTATTGTTCGTCTGTGAAGGAACTAGCAGTGGATAACAGGATAGGTCACAGCGTTTGGTTGTTATTGATTGGGCCGGTGAAGTTAAATTTATATTTTGGAGGAGGACAATCTCATTAAATTTCAAGTTGTACAGTAATTTCTGCGTCATATTGAGATTGTGTTTCCAACAAATGGATTAGATGAGGTTTACGTGGTAATTATTATGCTTGTATATGTGAATATTTCTTTACAGAAGATATACAAGAAATTCTATAATTTAAGTATAAGAAATGTTTTAGTAATTTTGATATAATATAGATATATATATATATATATATATGGGGGGGTGCTTGATAGTGCAGTGGTTAGTGTGCTGGACTGTGAACCGAGAGGTCTGTGGTTCTTTCGAGAAGAAGAAGAAAATATATATCACATTGCAGTTACATTGGATGTACTGATTTTGGTATATTTCTATATTGCATTGCTGTTGCATTGGATATGATCTTTATGTAAGGGCAGCATAACTAAACTTCAGTTTATGTGGGCATTTCAATTTAAAGGAGGGCAAAATATCTAAATAGAATTGTATTGTAATGTGAACGAGAAGTTAGTCTACATAGTGGTCAAGCAAGTTGAGACAGAAGACAAGTCAGAAGTTTAGATTTTATTGATATTAGCAAACTGTCAGAAGGCATGTTAAACTGGGTAACTACTGATTTTTCACGTTCATACGTTGTTGTTGATGTGTCTTGTTGTACATTTCCCCCCATTGGAAACTTGTTTAATGTTTTTTGGCTGATGTAAGAAATAATTAGAATAATGTTTTTCAAACTACACATACCGGTGCTGGGTAAATATTGGTACTATTACTTCTGTCTTATAATTTACACTCGCTACAGATACTCCTCTCCTAAGGACTAATTTGCTTGGGCTGCTGAGGTAAATCTATTGCATCTGAGAACTACTTGCTGAATTCGATAAATATTCAGAACATACCTGAAATTGGGTCGTGTTGTTATGTCCGTGGATAGCTAACCAATTTTACTGCTCAATGTTTCGTTACACCAAAGTCTCTTATTCGATGTCATTTTCCGAATCGCTCGGTTTAGACATGACTTTAGGCGCCGCATTTTCAACCAGAATAGTAATTAATATAATGGCATTAATAAAGTGTGACTTGAAGTTTTGAAATAAGTCCATGTTGATATAATTTCAGTGCTTATTGTGCCGAAAAGAACTTGAGGTCAGGTATTTTTTATGAAAGTGTATTCAAAATTATGTTCTGTAATTCGAACTCAAACTCGGAATAAGTAGGTTTTTGAATCCCAATTTATGAGGAATTTGTTGTGTGTTAATAATTGATCAGACGCTGAGGTATCTCGAGTAGGTAGATTAATTTTTTTATTTGAGTTAGACAGAAAATACTTGTTGAACTAATAAAGCAAGATTAATTTCAGCTGCCTGTGAAGTGAAATAGAGATCTATCCTTGAAAACATTTTTTGAACAAATCAGGTTTATCCAGTTTTATAACGGAGAATGTAAAGTTGTAAACTTAAAAATGCAAACTTAATTCAATGCTTTCTGCTCATTCGGTTTTCCTATTGATTGTTGATCTTGTATTTTAATTAACTGTTGATCTTTCATTTAAGTCCAGATCTTTCATTTTGCAGATGTACATGTATGTGATATTGTTAAAACCAGTTGAAATGTTCGAACGTGTTTGACAGTACTGCGCATGCCAGACATTATTTGTTACTAACATTTTTTAAATTGTTTTTAATTATTTGAAAGGATTATAATGTGGGAAGTTCTTGTTGTTAAACATTTCTGAATCGTTGTTATGCTGGAAATCTGGCGGAAACGTTTAAGGCTTTCGATATGTTACTTGAAATGTCCGTTGAATGATGTCTGCCAAGTTTACTGTAGTGTTGCAATTACTGAGTTAAATTCACTATTTATGAGATACACAAAACAACTGGAATGAATTTGGCATAACTAAGGGACGCGACATCAGAAAGAAAGAAATGGAGAAGCTTCATCATGACGGCCACTAGAGTTCAAGGAACTGACAGCACAAGGTGACATGGTGTACGGTACCCTGATCAGGCACTGGGGTACCTTGAAAGGGTAGATAAATTTTAATTGAAACAGTACACTCAAGATACTCTGACGGTGAAGTTGAGGACTGGCCAAACGATCTCAAATTTTAATTCCAACCTGTCGATTTGTGACCTTAAAGATAACTTATTATTATTAAGCTGTCATTCATGTGGTGGTATGGCCTACAGTATTAATTTTCTGTGACTATACATTTACACCTGCGCTAAAAATAGCTTAAATAGGCTTAACCAATTTTACTTTACAGCAAAGGCCATATTTGTCATAAGCAGTCGTTAAACTATGGAAATTACTGCTGCTACTACATCTGTAAGGTTTTTTTGTTATTCTAAAAGTGGCTTTTTTACATCACAGACTTTATATTACGTTTTCTGGAGTGCTCAACAATTTCAACGTGACCGTGATAAAGCAAGGGGTTTGTCTAGAAATAATAAGGATTAATTACCAGTTTGTACTTTTTACGTTTATTGAACAACAACAATAAGAGTCTAATTAAGAAAAATATCGCCTAAAGAGACAATCGAATTCCTGCTAGCACAGTCGAATGATGTCCTTCCACAGGTTTCTTGACTGTATTTCCAACCGGTATGTTAACTATCTCGGTGCTTTGCCATACTAAACCCCACAACTATTTTAAACACTTAACAGAATGTCCAATGGCGTCAACAAAACAATAAAGAGATCGTTCTAGATTATAGTATATGCGACGACAGAGAAATAGAAGAACAATTTTAAAGCTTAGCTCATACTTGCTGCCTGGTGTCAAGATGTCATGTCTGCCCAAAATAGTGACCAATACGAAACTACATTACAATTAGGTTGTAACCGAGTATTTCCAAAGATAAATACACAGTGGGTACTGGATAGGGGTCTTAGACCTAAAATTTCAAGTACAAACAGCCCACGACTGATAGCGTAAAGAGATTTCTATAGCGTCTCTCCAGGTCCACTACTGGGGGCCTACTCAGAGGCGCTCCCGACTACAGCGCTGATGCTGAGTTGGAGCTAATAAGCCGAAGCGCCACAGAGCAATAATTGCGAGTGAAGTCCACTTGCTCAAGGTCCTTTGGCTGTGCAGTGGCTTCAGATGGATTCGAGCCAGCGACCTTTCGGACTCAAGGCACCAAATTACACCACTCCGCCCCACAATATATGACATTAGGCCTCTATATAATTATAATTATAGACAGATAGACGTAAACCACTAACTCACGTAGATCTGCGAAGTGTTAGTACAAGTGAGTTCATTACCCAATTTTCCTGTAGATGTAGGCCTATAGGCTAACTAGAGGACCTATCTATGAAGCAGAGGACCTTGTGCAGGGCTAATAATGAGTATGGAATGCTATGCGAGGATAAAGAAGTAGTCTCAATAATGGGGTTACTCTAACAGTTTGTTAGTGAGTGAACAATTTGTAGAAGCCCCTGCGCTAGGTGTAGGGCCTACCAATAGGCTCTAATGCTGTTTGACTTGGATACGCTAGATCTATAGATAACAATACGCTATGCTGTTCCACTACGGTACGCTAGATACCCGTAGGCCTATACGATCTAATGTTGTTCCGTGCACTTGGATACGCTCGATGGACTACCCGTATACGCTCTAATGCCGTTCCACTTGGATGCGCTAGATAGAAGACTGTTTGGGTCGGTTATCATCCTCAAATTTCAGACGTTGACTTCTTTCACAGGCAGCATCCTGCTGAGACCTACAAAATAATTATCATTGCACGGAATCGTCAATAGAGATGAACTTTGGATGGACACAATCCGAAACTCATAAGCACAAACGAGCAATGTTTAATCAACTCTTCCGCTACAAGTTTGAATGAGCGCCCGAAAATGCAGAGGGTGATGTTTGCAGGATGTACCCCTCCAATCAATTTCTAATTCCCTGATAGCTGGATGGAATGATAGAAACACCAAAAGTTCACGAGGGACCTATAGCTTATGTTAAGCCAGGGGCGTATTTAAAGGTGGGTTTCACGGGTTCAACCCCACCCCACGAAAGTAGGCCTATTGTCATCAAATCCTTATAATTTGTTTAAATGCAAAATCCTTGCAAAATCCCCTCCGAAAATAGTTATGTTGTAATTTTTTGTCAGCGATTTATCTACAAAATGGTCGCCAATATAATTGTATTGCAGTTTAGATGAAAATTGTAACAAATGGAATGAATATCTTTAAAAAATAGGTCAACAGTGTTTAATTGATGGGTGCAACATCGTTTTCTCGCTGTAGAGAGAAAATTAAGAAATGTTATTAATCAGCGATCAATTAGGCTACTAAAAAGAGGTCATCAGAAAATATGGACGCAAAACCCCTCCGAAAATTTTTCTGACAAAGCCTCTGTTCTTAGCTGCAAAAGACCTCAGCATTAGCTAGGTGGGGGGGACTTTATTGTCCGATGGGGCCCGAACCTCCAGTGGGGCTAAGTAATGGCTGGGACTAAGAAGTCTAGATTTCTCCTTGGGGACATAGCCCCCCAGCCCCTGATAAACTCCGCCCATGCCCATGGCTTAGCAGCCCCCCATATTTCGTTTCAAGCAGTTGCGTACTACAGCAGTGATGTTCACAGGACAATGACTAATAAAGGTCATCGACTTTTTCCAAGCTGACCTTGCTCTGGTCTCTGGAGCCCAAGGTTGAAAAACAGTGTTTCGGGTGAGGAAGCAATTAAAAGCTAAGCTAACCTACAGTTAGCTAACTTTCTTATCTAAGTTTCTCGACCATAGCCTATAGGAGTTCTTATGCTATAACAAGCGGGCTTACGCCCCCGATAAGTTAATGAAATGATAGCAAAGATGAAACCTTACTTCAGCGTCATATGCCTATGTCATTACTAAAATGTGTAATCTACAGTTTAGTATTCCGATAGCGTGTAAATATTCCGACCATAATAAGAATCTGATTCTTAGACTTCAGACACTGAGATGGGCCTAACTTTTAATTGTATTGCATTACATTCAGGGCTCACGTCCCATGAGGTAAGGACGCAGACTGCGTCCAATTTTGGCCAGAGGGCATCTATAATGAAATGGATGTTGCTCCACAATTAGCCTACAGTTGTCACAGTAGACCTACTGCTCAACTGCATAAGGATACAATCTACCGCAATGCTGTTAGCCGTCGATTTTTATTAAATCTCTAGAGTTTAGACTATAGTAAATTAACTGTTAGGCCTACTGTATGACCAGAGGCTTCTATCCCTATACCAAGGTGGCGCACTTGCGCCCAGCGGAAAATGGGGGGATCGTATAATAAGAATTTGTATCACATTTTTCCCGAAATCACAAATAGAATGGTAAGATCAAATATTGCCTGAACTGGGGAACGAAGCTATTGAGCCCGGCTGTATTGTATTTGTGCTGCATTTGTGAATTCACAATGCGCTTCTCACAGCATTTGCCCTTCAGAAGCGTTCCCAGTGCAAAGACCCTGAGAAAAGAATTGGATTTTGAGATGAGACAAAGATGTAGAAAAATGGGGAAAAGGTGTGGAAAGATGAAATATGTAGAAGTTCCCTATTGTGATAGAATCCCCTGTGTATGGCAGTATGCCTACCTTACAGTTTTGTCAAATTGTTTTTATTGTTTCTCTATAACTACAAGTTCAAGTTCATAATGAGTTTATAAGCTATAGGATAAATTTTAATTTTTGTCTGTTTTGTCACGAAACACTAAATAGCTTACACTTTTTGTTCAAACATTAAGCCTGCTGGAATTATTATACTTTTATAAGCTTTTAGTAGCATCCCAATTGAGATCTTTAGGCCTATATAATTATTCAAGTGGAAGTCAAGTTATTGCTAGTCAGCATTTAATATTTTAAAATACCGAGAAAGCAGTTAGGCTGTGTTAAATATAAATGTCACAAGCCGTTTTGTTCAGACAGAACAAAGTAATGGTCAGTGTCGAATTTATACACACATTTATATTCCGCCCCTTCAAGTCCCCTACTACTCAGAAGCGGTCCCAACTACAGCCCGGAGGTGTGTCGGAGTTTACACGCCGAAGCGCCACGAGCAATTGTGAGTGAAGGACTTGCTCAAGGTCCTTACGCGGCGGGTGGGATTCGAACCCGCAACCCTTCGGTTGCAAGGATGATAATCTATCCTAACTAATCTGGGGCACGAATGAATCATTTTTCCTCCAGATGGAATTGACCGGTGGCGAGGCACCAGATAGTCGCAGACTAGGTCTACCGATAACAGTCGAATTTCAATAACTATTAAACAAGAAGGACTTGTCTAGTGTCTTACAGTGAAGCCAAGACAGAATTAAAATAGTTTTTCAATGTTTCAAGATAATGTTGTTTATTTTGAACACTATTATCAAAACTTAGTTGGCCTACGCCATAGACCTACTTCGTATTTTTCCGTCTAAATAAGTTTTCAGAAGTATAGGCTTAAAACTTGTCTAAAATGATGAACCTTTACGAATTTTAGTGCCCTGTGCATTGTGTAATAGTGAAAAAGATTATTGCTCGAACTACTGAATCATGGCTTGAGTGTGCAGAGGCTTCTATCCCTCCCCCAAGCAGCCGGGCTCCAAAACTTATGACCTTCCATTCCCCCACCCCCCCACAAAAAAAATCTGTTTCCATTCCCTCCAACCAGTCTCATCCCTATTTCTGAACATTATACATTATAAAACGTTCTCCCATGTTTTCCACTGAGCGCACTTGCGCCCGCTTTGTATAGGGATAGAAGCCCCATGTGTGTGTGTGTGCATTAGACATAGACTGCGTGGATCAAATGAATAGACTATAAAATTATAGACTTCACTTGATCGTCATGCTTGACAAATTCTTTTCTTACCCACCAACCGAGCGCAAAGACATTTTAATTAATGCAAAGAAAACATCGGAAGAAAAGAACAAATTAATTATCACAACTCTGAGACGAAAAAGATAATGATGAGGACGATGATGATAATGATCATGAGATGGTGATGATGATGATGATGACGCTTATGATAACGATTATGTGATTGTTAGATGATGATTAGCCGGCTTATGATGATGATGATGATGATGATGATGAATGATGATGACGATTACGATGACGATGACGATAATGATGATGACGATGATGATGTTACTGATGATGACTATGATGGTAATTATGATATTGGAGATGACCATGATGACGATTAATGAATCAGAACTTGTTGTTATGAATATCACAAAGATAATTGCTAACGAAGTTCAATAATCCGCAAAGTTTCTGATATATTTAAACGTATATCCTAGCCTACAGATAACTTTTACAAGTTGATCCTATATCAAATCATTTTAGCACATCTTCATGTAATATAGGCCTACTTGTCAGCAATTTATGTGCATATAATTATATTTATATAGGCCTATAATTATGCAAATTTTATTAAATATGCGCATCTTAGTGCCATTAAGAGCATGATTGTAAAGAAGTTTTGAGGTCTGGATCCTATTAATGTTATCTAAGCGAATTCGTATATTTCTATACCGCCTCCTCTTCCAGTATGCTACTACTAGGCCTACTCATAGGCGGTCCCGACTACAGACGAAGCGCCTCGCAGGGCTTTTAAAAGGAATTTCTACAACTGCACAATCCCAGCCCCTAACGATTAGGGGTCTGGGGGAGCTTCGTTAGCTCCCCAGCGGAGTCTGGGGCGGAGCCCCAGAAGCCAACAAAATTTTGATAATTTGATGCCAAATGGAGTATTGGAGTACAATTTTGTCTTTTCTTTTACTATTTTCCAACTGCACAAAATAGCTTTTGCAACTGCGCACAATGCATTTACAACTGCACATTTGTGTACCGCTGCCCGCTAAAAAAAACTGGCGCCTGGAGCAATAGCGAAGAACTTGCTCAAGGTTCCTGCGCAGTGGCTTGTGTCTGAATCGAACCCGGGACGCTCCGGCCGCGAGACTTAGACTAACCCAGTAAACCACCTTGCCTCACCGTTTTCCGAGAAGAATGCTAAACCCATGGGAATTATAAATGCTGTGGATTTATTCTAATGACCATTGCCAGCTCTGCACACTAGAACTACAGGTCTATTCATGGCTCAGTCTAACATGAAAGACTACACTCTACAGTTTATTAGGATGGACTAAATATAATAATTATTATCTCTATAGAGCCTATAATTATAGCCTATTAATAGTCTTTATTTAAGACCCCTGGCACGCCTAAGACTCTCTAGAACTCGCGGAAGTCGGGAACAAGGCAGACATTTTATCACAAAATGCATAAAGTCTTATTATAATGTTTTCTAATTTAAAATTTGTAGAAGCCAGCATAGACAATGTCGCTAGGACACTGTTTCCAACGAAAAACTGCATCCACTGTGTAACATTATTTAGTCCAAAATCTCTTTGAAATTATGCGTTGTAACATTTGAAATCAATCAGATAGGCCGATCCTGCCAACATGCCTCTATACGAGTCCCCTATTAAACGATTCCGAAGTTCCTCACGAGGGTGCAACTTTGGTGGTGGCGGCGGTGGTATCCAAAAACCCCTCCTCCCTTCTTCCCTCCCATCTCCACGTCCAGAAGGAAAGATGGCCGCAGAATTTTCAAAGTTTGGTTCCAGAGAGTTGATGGTTTCCACCACTTTCGAACCTCCAAAAATGATTCCGACAGCAGTAGGACGACCGTGATTCCAATGCATGACACCAGTCATTCCAGTGCATGACACATGTCATTCCAGTGCATGACACCCGTAATTCAAGTGCATGACACATGTCATTCCAGTGCATGACACATGTCATTCCATTGCATGACACATGTCATTCCATTGCATGACACATGTCATTCCAATACATGACACCAGTCATTCCAGTGCATGACACATGTCATTCCAGTGAAAGGTATATGCCCCCGTAAAATATTGCTCCCACAATTACAGCCCCGTCCCATCGAATGTGGTCTCTCTCTATACGGGCATGTTGGCAGGAGGGGTTCCGTCGAAAGCCGGATGACCGGTCCAGCTAGAGGAGGAGGATCAGACGTGAGTGGAGTTTCTCGTCGGAGCGACGTCAGCGGCCACGATCTGGATCGGTCTGTAGGTCTCCTCGTGCCCGTTGCCGAGGGCGCCGGCCCCCGCTGGACTCTGCTCGACGTCGTAGCCGCGGTTGTAGTGAACGCCGGGGCTGCGCGAGACCTGGCCGTCGAGCCTGGCGTCCGAGGGGGAGCTGCCGAAGCTGTTGATGCTCATGGAGGAGACGAGATGCTGGTTGCTATGCGGTTCGAGACCGGTGTAGAACCCGGCGCCGACGTCCACTGCCCGCTTTGGCTTCTTCGTCTTGCTCGACATCGACGAATCCTCTTTTCTGTAATACGAGACGATGCTTAGGCAGGTCAGGTGGGTGGACACCGTGGAGAGAGAGGGCAATTTAAGGGAGGAGGGAAGATGATGATAATAATAATGGAGAGGGAATGAAAGGAAGAGGATTGGATGCAGGAGACAGGGAGTCAGCTGCAGTCGTTTGTATACCCTGTGCCGATGTGCTAGGATGGACGTAACAAATTTGACTTATGAGGATATCCCGAATTGTGCTCCAATAATAACGTGGAGGAACTGACTCTTATTGTGGCCCTGTATGACTTACACGTGTGTATCAAGCTCATGCCATGTCATGCCAAATTAGCCTACATTATGTGACTTCTATGTGCTGCATTGTGTATTTCTATGTTAATTCGTCCATTCGTGACACATCTATTTATATAGCGCCCCTGAGGGCGGCGGCAAGAAAGAAGCGTATATTGCAACATCGATCGCCCATAGAGAAATTAATATAAAACATTCTTTTTCTTTTGAGTGAAACAAAAGTCAGAACTTTGCGGCGGAAAGGAATCTTTATCCAAAGTCAAAACAGTTCATCCCCATAATGTCCGACACTGCACACAGTGTACCTACCGCAATCGTGTGAAATTTAGCGCCTGCATAGACCTATGAACATATCTGTGACTGTAGTCATTTATTTATTTATTTATTTGTTCACACATTTTTATACCGCCCCTTCAAGTCTCCTACTACTCAGAGGCGGTCCCGATTACAGCCCGGAGGTATATCGGAGTTTACACGCCAAAGCGCCACGAGCAATTGTGAGTGAAGAACTTGCTTAAGGTCCTTACACGGCGGGTGGGATTCGAACCTGCAACCCTTCGGCGGCTGCAAGGCGGCGAATTTCATCACTACACTACCACGCACCACAATGATAATTAGGGGTCGTCCATTAATTATGTCAACAATATTTTGGCCATGTTTTACTCCTCCTCCTCCTGTCAATAACTGTCAAACATTCACGAACCCCCATGAAATTATGTCAACAATAATGCTCACGCCGCCATGTGAGAATTTTATATTAGTCTTACCGTAGGCTTAAAACTAATGATAAATGCGTGCAGAACTAAACTGAAATTAATGTTAAATATGTGAAAAGTTGCTGTAAAGATACACTTTCTTTAATTTTCGACTGTAACTCAACAATTAACGTCACTTTGAATTTTTACCGGATTAATTTTATGTAATAACTTGCTCAATGAAGCAATAATAAAAGACCTAATATCAAAGACTTAATATTTTCAGTTATCAGCTGATAAAGTACAAATATATTTAATTGCAAAAGCATCTACTTTTCTATTGCTAACGTCAGCAGATTTTGTTGAATCCCTCCCCTGTCAACAATTGTCAACTTTTAACACACTTCTCCCCACATTTTGTTGACATAATTAGTGGACGACCAGTCGACCTCTTATCTAACACCTTTTGTGAGATACATTAAAAAGCGCTGTCTAAAGCGTCCTACTGTGCGGGTATAGGCCTACACCCATGCGTGTATGCACCCACGTTCTCGATTTTGCACTAGAATAAACTTTGGCAATGTCAATTCTGCTGGTCTGTCAGTGGCGCTAATCCATCTAAGCTCCAATCAGTTTTGAATGCTGCTGCCCGTCTTGTCGCGGGCGCTCCTAAATTTAGCAGTATCTCATCTTTTCTAGGGATACTCTGCACTGGCTTCCTGTCCAACAGCTCATCCACTTCAAGATCGTCTTTGCTATGAAAGATCGAGCTCCCTGGTATTTCATGGATCTCTGCATCCCGGTCTCTTCCCTGCCTGGTCGCAGCTTTTGATCCCAACATACTAAATGGACGACCCCAGGGCTGATATTCACCTTGTCACCTTATGCTGTCAGTTCTTTGAACCCTAGCGACCGTCATGATGAAGCTTCTGCATTGCTTTCTCGGCAGCTGATTGGGTCGGCAGCGCCTCTGTTGAAGTTTCTCTAAGAGGTAGCCTACTTTATAAATTGAAGCTTATAGTTACAATACACTTTACATTGCTTACTTTCTGAAGTTTCACAGTCGCAAAAATATGTAGAAATGAGCAAAATAGTAACCTAATCCTAAACGCTGATGTCGTGTTTAAGATTAAAAGATTGGGTTGCCAATTTAAAAACAATTTGACCACTAAAAGCCCAAGAAACCCCAAGTTCTGTCTTTTGTTTTCCCAGGAAAAACCCCATTCCCCAAGCTCAGATTCAATTCAATTTAATTCAATCAGTTTATTGTTGTCAATTGTCAGTTTCAATTGACAACAATAAACTGATTGAATTGAATTGAATGAAAACATTCAAGATCTTGGGAAAACCCAAGGCGTGGTAACGATGTATAAGACTTCTTCTACTCACCCGAGATGTCTGTAGACGAGTGCCATTACCAGGAAGAGCACGACGAGCAGAAAGAGCAGCCCACATCCACTCGCAACTGCAGCAACGATGGCTGGAAAACAGAAACACAGGAAGACGACAGTCATGAAAATCCTGGGAATATTATGGGAGACGTGGTAATGTAGTGGTGAAGGTCGCCGCCTTGCAACCGAAGGGTTGCGGGTTCGAATCCCACCCACCGCGTAAGGACCTTTAGC
>JAQFXW010002966.1:0-12412 GCA_034693945.1 Dendrobaena attemsi
AACCTATAACGCATTCATGGTCAGGCACCATCTTACATGGCATGAAGCCAATTGAAACGGGAAAAGTTTGGGCCGGAAGGAGCTCATTCCATCAATTCATTTTACCACGGTAAACGCTATGTGGTCGTTGAGGAATTATATAATACTCAGTACATCCTTTAAAAAGGTATTTAATACATCATGGGTGGCTATTCACTATAGGCTATTTATTATCTTATGGGAACGCAGTTTTTATCTTTCTCTGATGTGATTTCTCGTAATCATCCTTTCTTCTCTATTAGTCGACTTCGACCAAGAGTTGGACTTGGTAATAACAATCTCATTGGCAATAATAGTATTACAAATATGCAATAAAAACTGTTCGCACTGTAGAGTGCAAGTCCCAAGTCTGGATAAAGGAGGAGGGTGACGCTGACGATATTTGTCATATCACACAGTGCCGCTAAACTGAAACTAAGACAAAGCAAAAAAACGACTGAAATAGATCGGATTTATTAATTTGATTGTAAGTTTTCTGATAAGAAAGGTAATCGAAAGTATGTATATAGGCCCCTATGTATATGTGTATTTCTATACCTCCTCTTAAAGCCCACTACTATACTCAGAGGTGGTGTCGGAGTTAACACGCCGAAGCGCAGCGAGCAATTGTGAGTAAAGGACTTGCCCAAGATCCCTACGCAGCGGCTTTGGTGGGAATCGAACCCGCGACCTTTCGGACAAGATAAGCTTATTGAAAAAAGAACGTGAAATAAGCCCAAGAAGGTGATACTAGATTTAAGGATGACTAAAAGATAGCCTAAATGGACGGTTCGAGGAGTTCTATACGCGTAGCGAAAGGAGGATCAAATTCTAGGCCAACAATTGAATCCCGAGAAGGAAGACGTTTATGAAAGTTTGACATCGAGTAATACTTTTCAGACTCTCTCAATTAGCCGAGAAGCTGTTATTTTCCGGATTTATTGAGGTAGTCCTTTGTAGAAAAGTTACGAATAAGTCAATTTCTGGACACCTTTCTATTGGAAGCGATGAATCTTGAAAATGAATAAATTATACTAATCAAACCTGAACCACGCTTGATCAATTTTTCTGCACCGACGGCAACGGCCTCTGTTGTCATAAGCTGTCGTTAAACTGATGAAACACACACATTAGGCTGTGTATGTATTCGTGCAAGTGTAGTTGGAATTGGATAATCGAGTTAATTTAGATAATTTTAACTATTCTAGGACGTGGTAAAGTATAGTGGTGAAGGTCGCTGTCTTGGAGCCGAAGAGTTGCAGGTTCGAATCTCAACCTTCGCGTAAGGACCTTAAAAGCAAGTCCTTCACTCACAATTGCGTCAGACGCTTCGTCGTCTTGACTCCGACACACCTCCGGGCTGTGATCGGGACCGCCTCTGAGTAGTAACTGGACTTGAAGGGGCGATATAGAAATATGTTAATAAATAATAAATAGCTAAAAATTAATAATCACGACCAAGATTTTGATTATCGCGATGCATGCATTATATCTAAATTGATTATTAATTCATTGGGTCCCATAACAATCATGATAGGATTCGCTTTGTATAAGTTAATTGGATGAATGATTAAGATAAGCAATCAAGTGACAGCAATCATGATTTGATCATTGATGGGATTAGGTTAGCAGTCGGGAAAATGAGTAGCCCTTACACACCTCCTTGAAGCTGTCGATGCTGTCTATTTATAAGTTGAAAATGAAAGGGCCTAGACCTCGCAAAAAGCAAAACACCTGACAAGGAAAAAAGAATTAAGAAAAAGATGAAGAAATCGAAAGAAAAATCGGAAAACATGCTCCTAATGTAGGGTGACCATTTCTTGGCCGTGAAAAACCGGGACACTTTCGGACCTTTTTGGCTAAATATTCTAAGCATGTTTCGGTACCTCGATTGTAGGCCTATGCAGTAATAGGCCTACGTATAGCGTATCAGCACAGAATATATAAAGCTACGCTTTATATATTCTGTGGTATCAGTGAAGCCGAAAAAGACTTATTATAGTAACTAAAAGTGGTGTCTGAGTGAAGAGTGGACGCGATTTGGAATGAGGAAAACATTGGCGCGCGAGCGCGAGAATTTTTTGACATTCTTTTAATACAATATTATGTGATACACGGTATTTTAGCGTCGTTTTATTTCGGAGCCTATATGGATCCATCGTTAATTTATCTTGGCAGTAAATTCACGAAATGATTGGCATCCATGGACTCCGCATCCTTATTTTTTGGAGTTCAACTTCAAAAATTTTGGAGTTACAGATGCTAGGACGCATAATAACGGAATCGCTGACTGAGACGCGAAAATCAATGATTAATGACTAAAAGTTGGTCATCGGTTTCTATGTGGCTGAAATGAGAAGAAATAAATTGGAAAATACGAGTAATGAATACAAAAGTAATAAGTTTTCCCGCTAGGTGTGTCGGAGTTTACACGCCGAAGCGCAACGAGCAATTGTTAGTGAAGGACTTGCTCAAGGTCTTTACGCGGCGGGTGGGATTCGAACCTGCTACACTTCGGTTTCAAGGCGGCGACCTTCACCACTACACTACCGCGTATGTTATTTGTTTGTGTAATTATAATACTGTGGGTACGTTAACTTATGCCACGTAGGCCTATAGGCCTACTGTTTCGATCTTGAACAAAAAACTATTCTTAAGCTGATCGTGTTTGTACAAATCCTTTATGCCGTCTATGACTATCTGACCGAATCCACGTTGACAAGACTTAGGCTTAACTTGAGGTAGAATAATGAAATTGTCGACTGACTCGACTCTCATGAAACTTTGCAATTTTTAACCGTACTCGGACTCGAGTTACCTTATTAGGAAAAATGCGCTACAGAAATAAGGAAAGTATTCGTATAAGTCTCGTCTTAAATTCTCGCTGGTGCGATAATCGGCGATATCAAAGGTTTAGACAAAGAGGTTAATTCTAGTGTTTTAACTAATTTGAAGTCGTAACGCTTTAAAAATGACGAACAGTGAAGAGAAAGGGTATATATATATATATATATTGTATTCTGGATAATTTATGTATATGATTATGTACTACTTAATGTTTGTCGATTTTATATACTACGTATTTGCCATGATCAGTATCACAAACAGCGATTCCATTAGTGTGCGTCCTGGCGTCAGGGACTCCATACCTTTGAGGTTCCGTAGCGAATGTATTTTAGCGTATTTTATCACAAATGGAATCAAATAGCGTATTTAATATCATGTCTTATATTATACGAATAGTTGAAAAGCAAATAGTTCACAGATTCATATACCCCATCTTCAACTCGCACCCCCTTAATTCCCAAATCGCTGATCAGTTTGCCTTTAGACCTACAGGTTCAACTACTGCTGCCATGATTACTATCATTCATTAATGATAGAGTTCTTCTATTTTGGTCGCGGCTGGATTGGGAGCGCTTCTGAGCAGTTGCCTGAAGGTTGCCTATTATTATAGTAGTCTACAATGAATCAATGAATAACTTTATAATATAAATAATGTAAAATCCATGTAAAGCAGGAACTTTTAGTCAAATGCTGCTTCAACTGTTCAGGTGTCTAAAGCATTAATATATTCATGATCGAATAAATACGAGAAAGTTGTTCTACGTTTGATTTAAATTAATTCAAAATTCTAACAATAATTGCAACCGGGCTCAACAACATCTTCCCCACCCCAATTTCAGACAAAAAGTGATCGTTTTATCCAGATTTGGGGATTTTCCCCATATTTCAGGGAAAATGGCTAACAATTTTTTTTTAAATCGATCCCCCTTATTTTTCACTAGGCGCAAGTGCGCCCGCTTGGCATAGGTATAGAAGCCTTTGGAGGGAAGAAGACGAGTCCGGCAACACAAGCCAACAGACCTAATGCGGCCTATCGTCAACAAGGATAGCAAATGAAACGAAAATAAATCATAGACTTCAACGCCTAAAATAGAACCCAATCGGCTGTTTGAATCGCAACCCGAATTTAAATAGCTTTGTATCTGCTGTTATAAAGAATCCTGCAATGTTAATAAATACAATTAGAATCCCAATTACCCATTCATCACACCACCGCAGGGCTCTTAGGAATTTTGCCATGATCTTGGGATTTTACCATGATCTTGGGATATTTCAAAATATAGAGTTTAGATGCTGAGGGTAGGACAAATACATGTAGTAACCTAAGGCGTTAATCCGGCTAAGGGCGCCGTCATAATTATTACAACACGGTAGCTCTGTCGAGGCAATGTGTCCGTGTTACTGGGTTGAGAATTGGGTAGGAATGGAAGTTTGGGTGTGTGGGGTGGTGTTAAATCTATCGATTCTGGGGAGACGTCGACAGGTGAGAAGGATCTTCTATCCCGCCCAAGCAGCCAACCTCAAAAACTCATGACCTTCCATTTTCTCCCACAAAAATCTTCTTCCATCCCCTTGGACCAGTCTTCGCAACTATTTCTGAACATTATACCTTATAAATGTCTCCCTTGTTTTCCACTGGGCGTACACGCAGTGTCACGCACCCGCTTGGTATAAGGATAGAAGCCCCTGGGTGTGAAGTCCTTTGGGGTTGGTGCCTTCGTACGCTGCAGAGAGGACATCCAACTGTTCAGATCTTTAGTAAGACACTCAATAGATTTACACCGAGTGAGTTTTCCTTCTCTGCTTTCTGGCATTTATACTGCCATGGATAACTCGCATATCACTCTCTTGGCATTCTTTGACGATTCCTTTTGATATGGTTGCTCCTGCAATACTTCTATGTCATCTTGAAACTTCCTTTGGACTTAGTGGGCCTCCACTTCACATTAACATTGAATCATCTCTCCCTTTGCATTTTTCATCATAATTTCCTCTTACGCTATGTATCGCTAAACACAGAAACACTGAGCATTTTCCTATGCGCCGTCTATTATTATAGCAATTAAGCAGCAGATGTAATCTAGTATTAGCATTTTTATTGATTTATTTATTTATTGATTTTCGCATTTCTATGCCGCCACTTCAAATCCACTACTACTCAGGAGCGGTCCCGACTACAGCCCGAAAGATTGTCGGAGTTTTCACGACCAAGCGCCGCGAGCAACTGTAGGTGAAGGACTTGCTCAAGGTCCCTATACGCGGTAGGTCGGGTCTGAATCGAACTCGCTACCCATCGTACGCAAGGCATCGACTATCCCATTGCTCCACGCACTCAATTTGTGCTAGCCAAAAAATCTTTAAATGTCTTCAAACAGGGGGTTTGTACTCGGTACCATCCGAGCACACATCGCCGACGGCTCCCAATGTAGCTAACTGGGCTACCCTCATAGGAAACTGCCGGATAACGTATTACAAATGTATACATGAGAATTGGCACAAGGGTATTCTTGCAGCCAATCAAACGAATAGCGGGAAAATGCCTAATGAACATTCATGATACACAATGAATATTACTAATTATTAATAACTTCACATTGGTTTTTCCCTTCCCTTGTTTCAAAAGTTAATGTCGTGTGCTGGTGCCGGCCTAAACGCGGCAAAGCGGTTGGCTCATTATAATATTGATTTGTTACAACATTTGAGGGTGTCCAAAATCCAGATTTAAGTTATCTTTGGGTATACAGTTTAACAGCGCTGTGACATAACGAAGACGATTAACGTCGCCCTCCTACTTAATCCGGTAGCTCAAGCAGTGGCGGAGTTATCTTTACTTTACGTCTAATTTCTTCTATTATAATAAGCGTTTCTTAAGCAAGTCTTTCACTCAAAATTGCTTGACGCGCTTCGGCGTGTTGACCCCGATTCGCCGCCGGGCTGTGATCGGGACCGCCTCTGAGTAATAGATGGACTTGAATGGGTGGTATAGAAATATGTTAATAAATAAATAAAGTAATTGTTATATTCCTCCTCGTACCCGCCAACCCTGTTAGCTTAAGGCCATTACGCGGCGGGTGGAATTGGAAGCTGCAACCCTTCGTTTGCAAGGCGGCGAACTTCACCACTACACTATCGTGTCTAACTTATGTTTGTTTACTTACTTGCTTATTGACTAAATCATTTACTCTCTTACTTACTTGCTAATGATGATTAAATCTTGATTTAATGAAATATGAATATCACGTTACATATAAAATAATTACAAATGCTATAACGCTTCATGGCTCATCCCTATCCTGAGTTACAAGACACCTTCAATTTACTAGTACAATTTATTACAATAACACCCGACGATCACTGTATAGTCTTGCCTAGGTTTCACTGAAGAAACCCAACACAGTTCAGTCAATTCAACGCTACAAGCGCAGCCTGCGATCCGACCTCGGCTGTCAATATTGATGGTTGTAATAAACCGAGCAAATTTTTGCCTCCGACGGTAAAGGCCATTGTGTCATACACCGTCGTTAAACAAACCTTCTCTCCTGTATCTTGTCTGGGGTGGGTCTTTAGCTCAGTGGAGAGAGCGGTTGGTCGATAAGCTAAGTGCTGATCTGGCTGCATGGGATCGAGCCCCACATAGGTCAGTAATTTATTTAAAGTTTCTGTTAGCTGCCAAAAGCGCTTTCTTGTGTGGTTTATCTCGACTTGTCAGTTTTAAAAATAAGATCGCCCACCCCCACTCCTGATTTGGCCGTACCAGGAGTGTTCCAGTTCTTAGGCCATTAGTATAAGTCGAGCCCGCTGTTAAGAAGACCTGCGTGTCGTGCTATGCGGGCCGTATTTCGTATAACCTGTCTGTACTCACGTTGCGGTCCGTCAACGTAACTTTAATAAACGAATATATTATGTTGATTTTATAAGACTGGATTACTGGACCAAATAAATAATATTATGACGCAACATTCAGCTAATAAATCGAAGTTTAATATGCTCCAATACGTTACATTACCGTCCATCACTTCACTATCAACATCCAGTTTGATTGTTCCTGTAGACATTCCACCATGTGAGCCAATAGAGTGGCATTCACTAGGTCTAAAATAATTGTATTATGAATTTCATATAGTTATAATACGTTACTCTTATTTGGGCGATTTGTAAGCATCCAGATTACTACCTTTTCCTTACTTACTTACTTACTTACCAATCACAATGTTTAATACAGTAAGCTGTTGCTATATTGATTGCCAGCCTCAAATAGCTTAACAAGTTTTCTTTTTCGACGGCAGCTGCTTCTGCTGTCATAAGCTGTCGTCAAACCAATGG
The DNA here is from genome assembly GCA_034693945.1 of Dendrobaena attemsi. Classification (NCBI taxonomy): domain Eukaryota; kingdom Metazoa; phylum Annelida; class Clitellata; order Crassiclitellata; family Lumbricidae; genus Dendrobaena; species Dendrobaena attemsi. The sequence continues at coordinate 7,189 of JAQFXW010002966.1, forward strand.
AAGTTTAAATTACAGCGGCGATTGTTAAGAACGCTTCTTAAACACCTATAAAACATGAGATATATGTTCTACATAATTCTAGGTAGGTGAAATTATATACCTGCTTGGGACAGACTACAGTCATGCACAATTCGTCCAAGCCATAGACACAAGACAATGCTCAATGGCATATTTATTCAAAGTAACTCTCAGGCGGTTATAAAAAGCTGAAACACGCTTAACTATTTTTTTACCCGACGGCAGAGGCCTCTGTTGTCATAAGCTGTCGTTAAACTGATGAAACTGCTGCTGGACGTTATACCTTTAACACTACATGTATATCGTCATAGAAAACTATGTTCAATCTTTTCGCGTGGAAGGAATGCCACAAAACAAACCCATCAAATAATAATAATGACAATTATTACAGAACATAATATTTAAATATATATTACTAGATGTTTTGGGGCTACCTCGTATAGGCCTACAGCACGTAAAATAGTTTTAATGCGCCCGTGGCAATCCCGTAAAAGATTGTAAGGCGCCCATGTCACTCCGTAATGGTTTTGGGGATACTTCGTATAGCCCGTCTTCGGATCCGCTACATTTTTTCTCTTGACTTTTGTTATCGCTCTTACCACGTTTGTTTCAGAACTACAGCGCCGCGGCTCTAAACCGTATCACGTGACTTCGGTAAATATATTGATAATATCGCTGTAGCTGACTTATCTTGGTACGTCCTAACGTGCTTTGATGGCGACATGTGTGGTACAATGGTAGGACTACCATAAGAATCGTCTCAACTAATAATTAGTGTATAATCTTTTACAATTATTTATCATACGTATGCATTGTGCGTGAAGACTCAACTGATGTAAAAATCGAGAGATATTTTTAACCAGAATAACAATCACAAATTCAGAAGCATCTTTGGTTTGGACTGTGGTGATGATATGGTTGCGATTTGAAGAAACAAGTAACATAAAGAAATGCAAATTAAAATCTAAGCCACTGCTCGCTTCGATGCACTGAAGGCCAGTGCATCGAAACTAAGAGAAATGGAGACACTTCTCTTATCACTACAGGTTACTGCCGATTGATTTTGTTAACTATTTTTGTCAAGGTTTTTCAGTGCACAGCTATAATACAAGATCATCCCAGAACTATGGTACTCATGCAATTGTTAAAGCTAACAGTACTAACTTGTTCATTATTGTGACTATATAAAATTATATTGCACATTTAATTAATTATGAATGTTTACTGTTGGTACGTTTTGCATTTGCTTTGGAGTAGTATTTATAAGTTATAATGTGAAGTCGCGTCGCGTCCATTAGTTCTGCGAAATTCATTCAAATTGTTTCGTGAATCTCATCCATCAATTTTTTCCTTCGTCGCACTTGTTTTTTCCTTCCCTCTCTACAAGCCAACATCATTTCCTTTTCCAATCCACCTGATCTCATAACATGTCCAAAGAACCTCGGCTTTGTTTTTAGCACTACTTGTTGTAGCGTCTCATCTTTGTCCATTCCAATCGCCGTGGGTACCCATTCATTAGTTCTTTTCTCTGTCCATGATATTCACAGCATATTCCCTCATATCCACATTTCACGTGCATTTATTTTGCCCCCTTCTATTTGTTATTGTCAACGTCTCACTGTCATAAATTATTGTTGGTATGATCAAGGCCCTCAGCAACCTTTTTTCGTGTCTATGATCACGTGTTTATCCTTCCATATTTTTTATACACCATTCACTGCAGCTTTTCCTATCGCCATCCTTCGATTTATTCCATATCGCACTTTGCCCCTCTCTACTACTGATCCCAAGAACGTAAAGCTTGTTAACGTCTCTATTTCCTCCCCATCCATATCTCAAAACTGTCCTCCTCAGCTGTTGTCATGATCTTTGTCTTCTTTACATTGAAGTAGAGTCCTGCTTTTTCACTTCAGACTTCTTATCAGTTCAAGGCAGCTACCTGGTATTAACCTTGAGCAAGTAGGCCTACATTCATGGAGGCCTACAATTCACTAACAATTGTAGAAGACAGTCTGCAGCTTTAATGCATTGCATTATTATAGGCGCAAAGCAGTAAAGCTGTACTTGATGCAATTTTAACCAAAATGCTTAGAAACCAGCACGGTCACACGAGGCACCGTAGGCACTGGTCACGTTTGTATGGTTGCCTTCTCATGGACTTTACACAGTAGACCTAACACAGCGTTGGCGCCATCAAGATAATATGCACCTGTGAAAATAAACGTACAGTAATGGTGTGCAACACAAATGCGTATAGGGCCAATTCAGGTTGTTATTTAGAAAGAGCGTTTGACATCGAAATGAATAATAATAAATTCATTGAGAATTAATATTAAGACACACGTTTCATCATGTTAAGTCTAGCATCCGTCAGCTTGATCCTTGCCTTTTTGACACCTCTGGTACTTATACGGAAGCTATCACACTTGGTTGAAATAAACCGAGCAAATTTTTGCCTCCCACGGTAAAGGCCATTGTGTCATACACCGTCGTTAAACAAACCGTCTCTCTCCTAAGAGAGGCTCGTAATAATAATTATCATAATAGTCGCCGCGAAAGTATATTATACTTTCGCGGCGACTATTATGATATTCAGACAGTTCTGGGGTCGTTAGCTACAGATTTAAATTGCCGGTCTGTATCCATTGGTTACCTGCATTGCATTAGAACGGTTAACTCTTATACTTTAATGACAGTTTATGACAATAGAGGCCGCTGTCATCTGAAGAATCTAGCTCGGCATAAAACAGCTTTTTTGTGGCGTCTAAGGTCGTTAAAGTCTTGGGTAGTTGTAGTTTTTCCTCTGTGTTTTGCAGAATGGTCCTCGTTATCAATCAATATACGTGTATCACATTTGCAAACTGACAATAACGCAATTTATTACAGAAATGATAAAAACAGTTCAACGAATCTAGTTGATGCTTGAGATACTAAAGGTCTAGACTGCTCCTAATTGGACTAATGTCCTCTCACGTATAGGACAATGCATGGCTCAAATCAAATATATCATGAGTAGGTAATAATCAAACATTAGATTTAATGTCGCTTTATATTCGTTACAGGCATTGACAATTTTACCTCGGAAGTTCGATGAACCATCACAATAGTAAACGGTTAAGGAATTAAGCGTAGAACAGTTGATATAACGGGTGTCCAATTAGCCTAGCAAGGACATGTCGATTCCGAACAGTTAAAACATGTCCATTCGAATGTATAATTAAAAGCTGAAGTCGTAATCGTAAACTCGACACTACTAAAGCGCTCTGTAAAACACGATTGGCAATACTTTACCCGACGGCAACGGCGGCTGTTGTTATAAGCTGTCGTTAAACTGATGAAACACACATAGTTAGTAAAAGCATACTAATATTATTATCACCGACATACTAATTACACGCGCACTCTAGCGAATCCCAATGTGAAATTTGACTGTTCCGCCATCTCTCGAATGTATTGAATGCTTTACAGTAACCATAGATAACTTAGCGGATATGCCATCTAGGGATTATTTTTATTCTTGATGCTCTAATTAGTATAAAGAGGTCACCTACCTGAGGAACAGAGAGGCCGTCGAGGGGAGCCGGAAAGTGGAGGGAGGAAGGAACAAAGAAGGCATTTTGGGCCAAGGCTCCCTTATATCTTGATAATTATAAGAGTGAAGATGTTGAATTGAATGCGAGCATGGAGGAGGAGGAGCCAGTGTAGTTCTGTTGTAAATGTTGAGATGTTCGACTACGGAGGTAGGGTAACAATTATTACTCTAGCAAGGACTGTAGAGGAGCAAGGCTAATTAATCTTTGAAAGACCAACGAAATGTGACTTGCAATTAGTCTCTATGCGAGGAGACGAAGACAATGTACCAGCGTAGCAAAGACTGGAGAGGAGACGGATCGACGCATTACTCTGAGTCGTATAAGGTGGAAATAGGAGGAGCGTGTCAGGTTGGACATGTGATGCTTAAAGTTTTGTGAACAGTGAGTGAATATACGCTGTACCCTGAAAAATTACACACCTCAGATTTGGAGATGGAACTAACAATAATTTATATCAAAGCTGCGAAACATTACCGAAAAGAGAGAAACGCTAAAATACGGCTTTAGCCAATTTGTTGACTCCATGTCAATGGAGTATGTTGTCATAAGCTGTCATTAAACTGATGAAAAACACACACACGTAGACACACGCGACATACTTTTCAATAATTATTTATGCACGAAATCATTAGCATTGAAATATTACTTATGTTCAAAATCTATGCAAACATATGAAATTATGTTATGGGTCACTATAAGACGCAATAAGATTTGATACTACCTATCAATAAATTTCAAAGAGTTTTGTCGGTAAATATGTCAAGGTGAAACATCTTTGGAATTGTAGAAATCGATGCAACAATATTATGCCAAACGGTAAAAAGCATGTTATCGATGACATGATTTTATCTGGAAAAAATAAATTTTAAAATATTTACATTACATTAATTTTGTTTTATTAGTTTACCCTTTTATATGTACGATTTGCATTACATATTTTACATTTCTAATTTTTACATTACATTACATACGAATTGGGGGCGTGTGTGGAGCAACGGGATAGTCACCACCTTGGTGGCCTTGCTTCCGAAGAGTCGTGGGTTCGATTCAGACCCGTGAAACTGCATAGGGACCCTGAACAGTTTATCGTGGCGCTTCGGCATGAAAACTCCGACACGCTTCCGCGCTGTAGTCGGGCCAGCCTATGAGTAGTAGGAGACTTGAAGGGGCGGTATAGAAATGTGAAAATACATAACTAAATAAGATAAACCGAAAGACTATGAGCAGCTTCAGTTATTTTGACTAAGCAAGAGTTACCGTTATCAACATTATATAGTGCAAATACCTATAATATTCGTTTCTTTACTGCTGGTATTGATAATGTAAAGTAAATCTTCGAAAATTTCTCAGCGCCCACAAAAGCCACGTCAGGGAGACCAGCTTAATCACCAGCGCTATATCAAATCAAAATCGCAATAGCCAACCAACTCCTTTGTCTGTTCCGGTGCCAGGTCAAATCCGGGGAGGTCAGGCCGAGGAGACTACATGATGCTACGGTGGAAATCTATGATGGTGGGCGTGTGGTGAAGCAAGAGCAGAATCAGGATATGATAACTTGAAGAGTTCAGTTTTGAGGCGTGAGTGGAAAGCGGCAGAGGAAAGAGCAAGCGGAG
>JAQFXW010002967.1:0-12409 GCA_034693945.1 Dendrobaena attemsi
AACGACGTCTACGACTGCTGCTCCAACTATATCTAAAGCTACTACTAGACTGTTATGTACCGCTGATCAGATAGGTTGCGAGTGCCAGGAACAACTGCTACAGGTGAGAAATACTCTTATAATCATTTCTAATCTCCAAACTTCTGTAGCGCCACTCGAAAGCCAGAGGCACAGGGCACTTGCTTATTCACGAGCGTTACAGTCGGATAGAGTTCTTTAAAGTTCTTCTGCTACTGCGAGTTCAGTGGTGCAGCATCGCAATCGTTGACTCATAATTTCTAAAGTGCCGCTTATTCACGAGCGCTAGGTCGTATTAGAGGGGTTGTCCAGAAATCCACTGTGATCTACTGTAAATGTTTAACTGACTGCGGTGAGCTGTTCAGACATGCATTTTGGTGATATTTGGATGAACTTTAGAAATTATTCACCCGGCAGCAAGTTCATAACTGTATTGCGATCGCATTTTGATCAATTATTGGAATACTTTATTGCCATTGGAAGTTAATAAAATGCAAACAGAGGACATTTAGGTCAATTCCTCACAGCATATGCTCTTGAGAAGCGCTCTCACTGCAAAGACGCTGAGATAAGAGATAGGTTTTGAGATGAGAGAAAGATGTAGAAACACTCACAGAGAGAAATGTAGAGCGAAGACGAAGGGAAGTGAATTTCAGAGAGAGCGAACCAGTGCTAGCAAAAGGACGAGTCTGGGCCATTGTGGTCCTGACTCATAAAACAGAATGGTCAGGGCGGTCAGAGAATCGAAGAGGATGCAAAGATGTCACAGACTGAGGACAGCATACTAGATCCGTGATATACTTGGAGCAAGACCCATTTGGGATTTGAGCACCAGGGTAGGAACTTTCAATTGAATGTGCATGCAGATGGGAAGCCAGTGAAGCTGTTCAGACATAATATGAGGAGATGTACGAGAATCAGAGAATCAGACGAGGAAGACAAGCTATCAGTTGAGCTGCAGAGTTGAGTACAGATTGAAGTGGATAGAGTAGGATGTTAAATAAGTCAATGAGAATCGAATTACAGTAGTCTATTTCAGAACAATTGTGGTAAAGGTTGTGGAGGAGACAGATCTGCAAATGGCCCTTTAATAATTGCCTCAGTTGGAAGTTAGAAAAGCGGGTGAACTTTGCCATATGTTCACCAAATGTGAGAATTCTATCAAGAGTGATCCTGGACACTGGAGTAAAATTTAGAAGAGGGAAATTTTTCAGCGAGCAATGAATAGTCGAGGTTTTAGAGTCTTTCTTCTTGCAATACATTCAGATGGCAAATGTAGATCAACTTTTCAATTTCTTTCTTATTGTAGCGAATTGAGAAATACCTTACTTCTTCATATTGCATTCAAATGAAATATTACCGGGTAATCAATTTTTGAGTTATTTCTTAGTGAGTGACTTTGGTAGAAGTTATTGTGTTATAAAAAGTTTGTAATTTAGGAGCCAGTCATCCAGAAATTTGATATCTCTTAATTGCGAGATGCACCCGTGACTGATCGGAACAAATATTCATTTATAAGGTTTCTGGGACTCTGGTGACCTTTTGTAACCACTATTTATTTACAGGAAGTGATTGAGTAAAGGGTGTCATTTGGTGGAATAGTACTTCTTTTAGCATGATCCAGACCCAGATCAGTTTTGCCTGAGGCAAAAATCACCAGGATTAGGGAAGTTGTTAAGTTCTGTTTTATGTTTACAGTTCCATTATTTTGTGTTTGATTGAGTCTTCTGTTCATTTAATTAAATGTAGACTGAGCTACTTGAGGCTAAGTACCGGTAATTGGTTTGTTTCTGGCAAGTTAGCTAAGCCATACTTGAAGCTCAGTGGTTTGTTTGTGTCAAGTGAGCTGACATACTTAAAGTTTGACAGTTTGTTTACTATAATTACCAATTATCATAATACATTTATGTAGGAAGTCTAACCAACTTGTTTCTTTATGTTGAGTTAGCCAAACAACGCATAAAAGTAAATTATATGTTTAATTGTTTACGTACAGTTTGTCAAACAATACTTGAGGCTAAATTGTTTGCTGATGTACTCACAAACCGACCACCTTAACTGAAATTTAAACCCATAGTCTCCATGGTATATAGACCACGACTATTAATAATTAGTTGCCCTGCTCCAAAATGGTGATCTGTTGACGCAAACAATTTTCTCTCTCCTGTATATATGGTGTTTAATGTTATTCCAACACCATGGTACATGTATGTTAATTGCATTTGATTGTTTCATTTACTGTTTTCAAGAGTAGATGTTGGTATGTATGTATATGTATATTCGTTTAATGCAAGAAAACACTCTGACAATAATGCAGAATATGTTTACAAGATAGTAACTAAATAAAAAAAAGTACTCATGTAGTTTTGCATTATTCCATCCTGAATTATTGTTTGTATTTATGGCTGCTTTTAGACCCAATAGTTGTATAGAATTTGTCCCATGGCACAAGACAGAGATGATTCCCAGTGGAACTCCCTGGATGATCATCCAGGGTGGGAAGATAGAGTTCTCTAGGGTAGCGTTTGCCATGTCTGAACTTGGATCCTTTACCCTTCCAGAAAGATAATTTGGAAGTTGGACCCAATGGTACCCTTGGGATTTTGTGGGTCTAGAAGGAATGCTCCCTCAGCATCCTGCCCTTTCATTGTCCCAGGTTCTGACCAACAGATAGATAAGATGGCTTTGTCCCCCTCATTTCATCTTTCAGCTTCACAGCTGACCCTTTGATTTCTCCTCCAGTCTTGATATCATTCCATTGATTCAAAGTGTCTGCCTGGAACCTTTGGATATATTACAACATCTGCTCAGTTCAGTCAAACTATACAGATGTTGCCAATGTTGGTCACTAGAACCAAAACCATTCCTGTAATTTGGTGCCAGCTAAATAAGCTACATTTAACTACACGTTTGGTACATCTTTTCGCTTGCTCAATAATTTAATTTTCACTTACTTCAATAATAATTTAAAGATATGAATGTGTGTTTTCCAGCTTTTGTGATACCTTCTGGTGTATGTTTTTTAACAAGCCTTAAGGACTCTTCTGTGGCTTATGACTTGACCAAGTCTGAATTCCGTACTGTCCCAAACATTGGTGATTTGAACCCTTCACAAGAGACGAGCAATCCTCCCTTTAGAGCTAGCTTCTAGTGGCAGCCATTGGTGTCTTAATCCTTTGAACCCGATGTCTCCCTATAGCGGTATGTTTTCTACACAGTTTTCAGGGTTTCTGGTTCAAAGAGTTAATGACTTCATATTGCTCAAATTCCTAACCTCAACAAATGGCAGTGATTGACCAGTCCATTCCCTCACTGACTCATCTTCTCATAGACAGCCTACAGTCAGTGAGTCATGCATTGCCTGTGAGTTTGTGTGAAGGCAAATGGAGTTGAGATTCCGAAGGTTCCACTCTGACTGGGAGTTGAACTGATTGACGTCCAGAGCACTAACCACTTGACCATTATGAACCATCGTAGTATATGCGCATCATGAAGAAGACACAAACACTAGATGCATGGTGCATCAGTGATGAACAGTTGCTCAGCTGCTGCTGCTGCAGGATGTTTGCTGATGCCCTTACTGCCTGCTGGAGCCTGTTCTTCATCTCTACTTGGAGAGCTGCTCTGCCAGGAAATTCACTCTGAGACACTGTCTGGTTGATTAATGAGCAAGAAACTTTCTGTCTCTGTCTGTGTGTCTGTCTGTCTCTCAGTCATTCACTCGCTCACCATAGGCCAACTGGATTTCCTATTTATTATATACACCATACAATCTTCAGGAGCCAAACTATAGTGCAGATATCTCTATGTGTAATAAATATCTGTATACAACCCTGCATATGCTGAATTATATATACATGCAATGTATATGTGCATAGTATAAGAATCAAGACAAGTGTGTACACCTTGATATATGTAGAATATAGATTCGTGTGTAACATTTTATAACACGAATGCTATATAAATATAAATGACTATTGTTTACTCCCTATTCTATTTTCCCTAATTGCGCATTTAAACATTTTGATTATTCTTTTGCATATTCTGTATCTTGTTATCACATCTGATGTTTTATTCCCGCAGTGCGTTTGCAGGCGGTCTCATTAAAGTACATACATACCCACTTACTTACTTAATTGTGTATATAGACTACAGTGTATATAACTAGTATATGTATACCGTGTCTAAAGAAACTGTGAAAAACTGTTTTGGTCAGAACTTCGTCAAATTTCAACCAATTTTAATAACCTTTGGTAGGTAGGCGGCACAATGGCTAAAACTTTATACGGCATAAAAATTTCCACCTCACCTGACTCATATAACCGAACTACCTTATTAAACACAATTTTGCCAATTTTGTATAATAAAAAAAAATTATTTGCCAATTTTTTATAATACAAAAAAATTTATCCCCCTACATTTTGATATCTTTACTGACATTTCACAGACTTAAAGGTAATTCATATTTACATATAACGGCCAGTTTTTATCAAAATATTTTCAACGTAACAAAAGTTACAGAACTTTTAGCGAGTGCACCTTCCCGTATCCTGATGAATCAAAAAAGTGTAACACAACAAACGTTACAAAATAATGTGCTGTAACTTTTGTTGTGTTTGAAATATTTTGATATAATTTGGTTACTATGTGTAGATATGAAATACCTTTTAGTCTGTGAAATGTCAGTAAAATATTGTAACATCTGGTGGAATGATTATCAAAAAACTGTTAAACATTATCTCAAATTTAAAAAAGCAATGGGTGACGTCAATAAAAGTTGGATAACCATTCTGTTTGAAATATTTTAAAGTTTGACAGTTGCATGTAAATATGAAGTGCCTTTGAGCGAGTAAAATTTTATTTACATATGCTTACTTTCTACCAAAATATCAACAAATAGCCTAGGGGATAAATTTTTGTGAAATCACCATGTATACAAAATTGGTAAAATTGTGTTTAGCAAGGTAATGCGGCTATATGAGTCAGGTGAGGTTGAAAACTTTTATGCCGTATAAAATTTTGCCACCTACCTACCAAAAGTTATTGAAATTGGCTGAAATTTGACGAAGTTCTGACCAATACAGTTTTGCACAGTTTTTTTTAGACACCATGTAAATATATGCATAGATGCAGAAATATGTACATGTATAATTGACAAGTGTATATACAATATATATCAAATATGAGATTATGAGTATAGATCTATATACATGCTGAAACTGAGTGATACATTTCAGTGGCCAGGTGGCATTTCCTAATTCTGTAACAAGGCACATATGCTACTGCGTTGATTTTTACTGCTGCAATTTATATAGTACCAGGTGTGGAATGCTAATTATGAGTTCAATAGACGAAATGAAGGTCACTCATCAGAAAATATCTGTCATTGAATTGACATAACATGATTATGGTCTGACTTTAGAATTCCTCGCAGATCAATTTGTTCAAAAGTTGTTATGCATTGTAGATTGGAATGTATTAAATGTTTTTGGGTTACATGGAGTATTACTTTAAACATTGATAAACTGTTCAAATAGTCTGTTTTACATACAATAAAGTATATTCAATATTAGTTAATTTATTTATTGGTATTTATTAATAATCAATAAATAATTATTAATGGAGAGTTGGAAATGCAGAAATTTTATACATGAGTAGGTAAACTTTCATTGCACGAATAATAATTTTTAAAATTAAAATTAGAATTACATTTTTTCTGTACAAAAACTATAAATAGGTGCATTGTATGAGTGCCTGAATGCCTTTCTTTATCGTCAGATCTTGACGTCCTGTCTGAAACTGATATTGAGGCTGCATTGAATGGTGTCTTTGTACCTATTCACCGCCACTTTTTTGTGTTATAAAAAAGTGAACTTCGCAGATAAATGGAAACTAAATGGCACATAAGTTATGTATAGAATAATTCTTATAATTGCAAGGGCAAAGTCAGGCATTTAGCTTTTATCACGGCCAATAATAAGCTAAATGTTGGCTAAGGAATGACTTCATTATGCAATATGAATAGTTGGAACTTTCAAGAACAATGTTTCCTCTAGTCATGAGCTGTATTGATGCCTATTTCTTTCGCTTCATTTTCCTTGAACCATGGCTTTAACATCGGAACGGGTGGCGAATCCTTTTCCTCACCATAATTCATGCACTGACTCTGTGTGCTTGGTCGACCAGCAATCATTATATTGCTGAGTTTCCTGTGGAGCTGAAGGTAAAGGTTCAGTTACTGGTCTGATTTGTTACGTTTAGAAGTTTAAATAGACAGTCGACCACAATAACCATTTGACTATTTTGCACCTGCAGCATGTAAAAGAGAAGAAAAGACAATTATATAGTTTGTAGACCATTATAAATCTATATCCATGACATGTTTATGTGTTGGCCAAACTGATAACACTTGGTATACCAGACATTAGTTTTGCTATGTTTGTGGGAGTCGATTAGATAACATGGGAGTGTTGTAATTGTTTGAGTTGTATGCAAGCAAGTAAATGCTGTTAGCTGTTATTCAACCTATCAGGCGATCAGTTGGTGCTTAAGCTCAGATACTGACAGGTTGAGAAATTGATGATTTAATCAGTGGTATTTAATCAATGGCGGAGAGTTGGATATGCATTATAGAATATACAAGACATCCGTCTGATTTACGATAAGTATTTGCTACTAAGGACATTTTCTTTTATAACGGAACAAATTGCAGTTTGTCTGTTCTGTCAATCTGTCTGTCGTGTCACTGTCTGTCAGTCTGTGTGTTCTGTCTCTATTGGTCTGTCTGACTGTCCGTGTGTCTGCCTGTGTGTCCTGTCTAGCTGCATCTCTCTGCCTGCCTGTCTGTCTGTTCCTGTCTCTACCCGCCTATCTCTCTTCCTGTCTGTCTGTGTGTCTGTATGTCCTGTGTAGCTGCATCTCTCTCTCTACTCGCCTCTGTCTGCCTGCTGTCTGTCCTGTCTCTACTCGCCTCTCTCTGCCTGTTTGTATGTCTGTCCTGTCTCCACCCACAGTCTGCCTGTCTGTCTGTTTGTGTGGATGTCTGTGTGTCCTGTGCATCTGTTTTTCAGTATGTCTGTCTCTCCTGTCTATCTGAGACTGCATCTCTACCTGCTTGTCTGTATCTCTGTCTCTCTGTCTGTCCTGTGTATCCGTCTCTCTTTCTGGCTGTCTGTCTGTCAAAAGCTTCATCTTATCAGCTTGCCCTGGTGTGATTGAGCTTCTTTAGTCTTGCAGCCCTAGAGCCCGGAAGTGCCAATTTCTTTTCTGGGCAGCTTGAAACAAGCCCTAGTTTTACTGTTGGGGAATGGGTCTCTAATAGTTTACCAACTGAGGCAATCAGTCTGATTTATGGCGTTTGATCACTTAGCCTTAGGGATTCATCTTCCATTCTGGCCAGTCCCTAATTGAAGGATTCCATCGAGGGAGAGGGGGGGGAAGTGTTAAGGCAGCTGCAGCCAATGGCACCGAACAGGGCAGAGGTTTATGTTAAAGCATTGTTTAATGTTGGACTCTCTTCTCCCCTTAAGACCCGGACCACCTCAGTGGAATTCCTTCAGGGCTGGCACCCATCAGAGCCAAGATGGCCGCCTGCTGCTCTCCTATGCAGTAGCGGAGGCCTATAATGTCATCACCAAAGAGTCTTAGGCTGTGTTCCAACTTCAGTTAAAGGACAGGAGATGAAAAGCCGTTTTATCAATTTGAGACTGACAATCAGAAATTGTTTTAATCATCCCGTCATCATCATCATTATCGGCATCATCTTCATCATTATTATCATCGTGAACTAGTAGTCATTGCCATCAAATTAGATTTTGGAATTAAGTATTCAAAAAGCGTCCTACATGCAGAGGTAATATTAGGGAGTTATAGTTTGGAGTGAGAGGAAGTTAGCGCGGCTATTGCACTTGTTTATTGGATGTGGCAGAAGTGCAGAAGAGGAGATAAATTGCATCCTGCACTTGTCTGAATGTTGTCTGAAGTGGTGTAAGGCACCACTGCTGTCGTTGAACAGATGATCAGAGAGCAAATGGCCTCTTCTAATTTGTGTAACCATATATGTTATACAGACTTCTTTTAAATTGATGGTTTAGAAATGAAGTTTATCGATTGCAGTCTGAATGTAGCTGGTGCTAGCAATAGTCAAATGATTAAATTTGATTCAATTGAGTGAACAGTCGGTAAATTTGTTAAAACTTTCCTTGTGCAGAATAGAATTCGTTTGGTCTAAGTCATTGATGCTTGTACTGTCATTCAATCTTAATAAGTTTGTTATTTGCTCAGTAGTTTTGACCAGTTTCAGCTGATGGACACTTTCATGATTCGTCTTCTATAGATTGGCACAAGAGCTCTGGTGTCAGTCTAAGTTGGAGTGGCAGGCAGCCTCTGACAGTGACATCTAGCTGAATGGTGAAGTGAATTCTAGAATATGAATGGACAAAAAAGAAATAAAGATTCACTATGTATGACATGTTTTTTTGTGCCACGAACAAAGTATAGCAGAAGATTGTATTACATTAATAGTTATATGCATCATGCAGTAGCTGTGTCTCGTCATAGAGGTGCCCTGGCATTTAAGTTTCTTTAGTGACTTCTGATAACTTATTTGATTTCGTTTTGTGATTCTTACACTAAAATGCTACCAGAGTGTACAACTCTTCAGAATCGGAATTTCTAAAATTGTATTCTTAATAGACCGGCTGGTATCATTTGATGGAATATCACTAAGACTGGGATTTTACTCGGATGGTTTTGGATAGAAACATGTCAATCAGTTATAAGTAGCAGCTCAGATTTATCAAAGGATGCGGAAAGTGGTTGCTGCAAGACACGTCTGTCTCCTTGAGTTTTATACTGGTGCAGGTAGCTAACAGGTGTTCGGCTTTCCAAGGCTAACGAAGAAGGACTAGAGGAATACCCCTTAGTACTTCCCATAGCATCTTCTTCCTCTGTATCTCTTTACCTGTTTTGTCCTACCAAACTAACAGGATTCCTCTCCCTCCAATGCATTGTTGGACAGAACAGGTTAAGAGATACAGAGGAAGAAGATGCTATGGGAAGTACTAAGGGGTATTGAAGATATTGCTGTAGAAGTTAGAACCCTTGTACTTCTATGCAAGTGTGTGCATGTGTATCATATGTGTTCTCTCAAATTTAAGGTTTGGCTAGTATGGTCCCTACACATAGCTTCCATTCAATGGGGCAGCTTTATTAGGGTGATCTATTTCACAAAGTTTCTATATCAGGGGTTTCATGATGATGTAAAGGTTTAGTGACAGACTGGAAGTTGTAAGGGTTTAACTCCCCACAAGAACTGAAATTCACTTGAAGGTTTTGAACTTTCAGACTCCAATACAATGAGTCAATTGTAAGTGGGAAAATGCTGAACATACTTTCTTATCTACTGGTCATATTGGATCAAAACAATTGTAAACAATATACGAATCTATGAATAATATCTAAGTTCTGACATTTCTTATGATTTCATTACAAAAATTACCCCAAAAAGTTTTCCAATTATCGTTTTGTAAATAATGAATACAGGTAATCATTTTCTAGACCGGTTTTGGATTTTCTGATTATCATTAATCATGTGTAATCTTTATCAGATATATAATGCAGAAGTGAGGCAAAGTCATGTTTACTGTTTTATAATTATCAGAACACCCAGAAACAATAATACTGTTGGAAAAATAAAAGGTATCATATGCTTTCATTCAGTTGTTCTGACTCCACAGAAAGTTCTGTTGTTGTTAATGGCCTCAGTATAATCACTTTCCCATCTACAACTCACACATGCTCATAGATGTAAGTGGCAATGCAGATGATTTCAGGTCCCCCTCAGTTGCAGGGGGCCCAAGGTAGCCGCTTCTCCTGCTGCTACAGATTGCCTGGCCAAACCTCACGATTTGCTAAGCACATCAGCCTGGCTTCTGGTTCTGGCTTATTAGGTTTGATAATGAAACTTTTCAGGTTGCCCGGTTCAGAGGGGTAGGGAGAAGCTGTTACTTACACCTTGTCAATAGACCATGGTCTACTCGATTACCAACAGTAGAGCATTACTATTGGACCTACTGAATGAATGGTGGCTGGGGCAGACAGTCCAGACTTTTTCTAGGGTTACACTGTTCAACCTGACACAGGAGGTCGATCAGTCTAAACTCTAAAGGTACATTTTCCTGTTGGTTTTATTATCTTACTTCCAGTATGTGCTTCTCTGTGATTGCTTTATTCTGGTATTTACCAGAATTCACCCAGCAATATTATGATTATGGTGCTGGTTAATGCAGCAGCTGTTAATATGACACTGTGATCATTAACATTGTCAGATATTCAGTTTTTAAACCAGTAAACTATTAAATGTATAGATGCAGATAAAGTTATAATGACTTACTTTATGTTATTCAATTGGTTAAATTGTTAGAGATTTATTAGGCATTGCTATAAGTGTAACTTGCAAATCATCTGCCACTTCACTTACTTACTATCTGAAGCGCTCTGTTTTAAGGCAAGAGCAACTTACATTTCCAGGAGAATGGTGTTCTCTGTGGTCGTTTCTTCCAGAAAGTATATTGTTTCTGGCACATGCTTGTCTTTGGTTGGCTTTCAATCACTCCTCCTTCCACCCAGAACTCTCCACCTCCTTATGTTTGCAATGCCCTGCACAGACTGGCTTTCACTCTGAAATGTAAACTTACTCCTTCCTGCCTGTCTGCTGTTCCTAATGTTTCCGGTTTGCAGTAAATGGAAAACCTACCGTCGTCCATCTACGCTTCTTAATGTTTCCACCTACTTTGCTGAGATGTGCACTTTAGGACTTAAAAAGGAAGACTTTCTCAAATTGCATTCCTGTTGCAGTACTGGTGTAGGTGTGGAAGAAAAAGAATTCTATGTTGCTTTCGCCAGAACACGTTTACTTTTCTTGAACTTATTTTAAAGTATTTCGGAGCTTCCAGAGACAGGGTATTTTATTTATATTACATTACAGTACTTTGAAGTGGTGCTGCATAAATTAAGCAGTTGTACTGCATACTTATTGAACCTCTCTCTTGAGCTGGCCACTGTGCAAGAGTCCAAACATGTAGGATGGCATTGTGGGAGTTGTGTGACAGGGTGCAGACAAATACCTCATGGCATACCATAACTGTGAATTTACCTCCTTGATCATGATGGAATGAAATACCAATGTAATGCCAATGTTGCTATGCTAATGCTGATTGATCCTAGTGCAATTCTTGACCATGTTCAGATGTCGAAATACATATTTCAACCAGCTTCCTGTGGTTTCATTTTATTCCAGCAGAGTTATTTTGATTTGCATTGCTAATTATACACTCATCAATTGCAAGTGTTTGTCAATTCATAGCATTGAGTGTACACTAAGGCATGTGTTACCTAGTTACGAAAAAACAACTAGTTAGGTGTTTTACCAGTCACTTGTTATTGTATCTGGTTACCTTGGAAAAGTAATTAGCCTAAATTAATCTTCTTGAGATAAGAAAATGCTGTTTTAAGAGCAACTTTACCGCCTGTAAGACGTTTTCTCTGAGGTTTCTCAAACTTAGAATCACACATATATATATATATATATATCTGGTGGACAGTGGTGGTGTTTTTGTGTCCAATCTGTTTAAATGAGACATTCTAGGACTTCTAAAGCAAATGGCTGTATTCACCTGTTTGAAAGAGGCAATACCTGGATAGGTGCCCTGAGGGGGCTAGGATGAAACCACTCAACCCCATTCTATAGGGAAGAGGGCCCTGGATTCCTATAATAGAAAGGGGCTGAAAGAATCTTCTTTGCTTGGTGGCATCTTGCTATCTGTACACCAACTGCTAATTGCACTTATTTGCATACCATCAGAAAAGCCAATTATCAACCCAGTTGCAGCTCCCCAATGACAGACCTGGGCTGCTGCTCCAGAGGTGTGAATTCTATCCCAATGCTATCCCAATGCATCAGTGTTTGAGGGTTTGGTTGGCAGGAATTGAATAGATCAGTTCTATGGTATCTGGTGAATAGTCCATTGCCAGCACCTGTTTTGAATTAAGAAGGACAGGGGCATCATCTGATAGATGTAAGAAGACATACCACCATTAATGACCTTCTTATCTGGTAACAGATATTCTGCTCCCTGTTGCAATGATGCCAGTTGCTTACTACCCACTATATCAAATTGATGCTAGGGTATCAGTTTGGGCACAGGATCCTACCCACTAGCCCTTCGCTAGTAAAGATGTGAAGCCATTTATCTTTTACAAGCAGTTACAGCTAGGAATGATTTAACGGGAGCAAGACAAAATGTACCAAGACCAAATGTACCCGCCCAAATGTACCAGACATTATGTACCCAGACAAATTCTACCAGACAAAAAATACCAAGATAAAATG
>JAQFXW010002968.1:0-12407 GCA_034693945.1 Dendrobaena attemsi
TATTGTATTGTATTTTCGTTTAATTAAACAAACTGACAAACCGCAGTAAGATTACACAAAATAAATGGGATAATGTTCAGATCCATGCACATTCGAACTAGGCCTAGCCTAAGTGTCGCACTGCAATGCACAGGTTTGAACAACGTTACTCTGTGTTGCGAATGCTAACTCAGTCTCTCTGCCATGAAAGGTTAACTAGGTCGTACCCATGCGCATGCTGACTAGGACCTAGGTAACGCTTGCAATAGCAGGTCAACTAAGTCAGATCAATGCGCATGCTAACTAGGTCATACTGCCATACACAGGTTAACTAGGTCAGATTAGTGTGCATGCTAACTAGGTCACGCTGGCCGTGAAAGGTTAACCTGGTCAGCGTGTGCCCGGAGATAGAGAGAGCGCTAAGGGAATCGGATTAGGAACGCGGCGAGCGTTGCTCCTAAGTCAGTCGAAGGTCGCTGAACCCTGGCAATGGGTCCGATTGTCAGGCAGTGGCAGAGGTTGGAATGGGTGGAGTGGGTTGGGGAAGTGGGGGGGGCGGATCCTTTCTCAGCTTCGTCGTCTATGGACGTCGTGATAAACGGCTGGGCCGGTCATTATGGCCGGGTAGAATAATTCTTCCTGTGCAGGCCGAGCCACCGTTGGTCGGTCGGTCGGACGGTGGGTGGGTGGGTGCAGCAGAATATCATGGGGAACAGGGAAAAGAGGAGCAGAAAGAGAGGGGGAGGAAGAGGAAGAATGTTAGAAAGGATGAGGGTGGAGGAGGAGAAAGAAGTAGAGCGGAATGAAGAAGAGAAGGAAGAGAGGAAAATAGGAAATAAAGAAGGAATCGTAATCGTAATCTCGAAGTTTCTAGAGGGCTCAGGGAGGCCAAGCGCAAGAAGGTGAAGAGCTGCGTGTCGTCAGCTTAGAGTTGGTGGTCAACAGAGGAGGATCTTATTAGGTGGCTTAGAGGTGTGGTATATAGGATGAAAAGGAGTGGACCCAGGACGGAGCCTTGAATGACACCACAGGACAGTGAGCAATGGCTGGAGGCTTTGACAGAGAAGGATCTAGAAGACAAGTAGGAGTGAAACCAGCCAAGGGTTGATGCCAGAGATGCCAAAGCCAACAGGACAATCGATCGAGAAGGATGGAGTGGTCAATGGTGTCAAATGCAGCGGAGATGTCAAGGAGGCAGAGGCAGGAGACTTGCTGGTGGCTGACGGTAGAGACTAGCTTATTGTAGAGTGAGACAAGTAGGGTTTCTGTTGAGTTTTGTTTGCTGAGGAAGAGAAGCAGGAGAAATAACAGGATAAATAGCAGAAGGAGAAAGAGATGGTGGAGGATGAGAAGGAAGAGTGGTTAGGAAAGAAGAGGATGAGGAGGAAGCGGAAAGCGTCAAGACGAGGAGAAAGAGAAGAGGAGATGAAATACTATGAATAATTGAAAAAATATGGACAATGTAAATCTTCATTATTATTCCAAAGTTTTAACGTCATCATTATCAAATGGAATTTGCAATTTGGTGTCGCACATGATAAATGAATACGAAATTCTATACTTTTGACGTATTCATAGCGCTGGTTTATACAGTTAAAAAGGAGTCCAATACAACTATTTCACGTATCAGGGCTTTTTAAAGTAATTTTTACAACTGCACAATCCTAGCCCGTATACGACTATGGGGTCTGGGAGCGTCGTAATCTCCCCAGCGCCGCCCCAGAAGTCAATGAAATTTTGATAATTTGATGCCAAATGGACTAAGAGAGTGCATTTTGGGCCCTTAATAACTTCCAATTTGCCAACGATTATTTTGACCCTCCGACTACAACTGAGGCCACAAATGACCCCAAAGTCTTCCGCTAGTTAGGATATCGACTTAGCCAGGTCTGGGGGAGGTACCCCAGAAGCCGGCGAAATTTTGATAATTTGATGCCAAATGGAGTACATTTTGGGCCATTATTTAGGCCGACTTTCAACCATAAATTGGGTTTAAAAAGAATCCAACGGATTTCGGCTATAGCACTGCACATCCTCTTAACACTTAAGTGATATCGATCCATGAAAAGGAATTTTGATGTTTTGTTGCCAAATGAAGTGCATTTGTGTCCTTTTTTACTTAATTTTAACTGCACAAAATAGCTTTTACAACTGCAGAAATTTGATTTAGAACTGCACATTTGTGTACAGATGCACGCTAAAAAAAGCTCTGCCACGCATTTACCTTTATAGCAAAACAATTAGGCTATACTGTTAGGTGGAGGTAAAAGAATAGAAGCTGGAGCAATATGAACAACAGTGTTTTAGTTGTCCAAAATGAACTGGGGGGGGGTAAAGAAATGTACTCTCGGCGGCAGTGTATAAACCTCCAGAAATGATGACTTTGTTAGTATTTCTCATGGGAAAAAATTCTATTTCGTATTTACTTACTCGTATTTCTCAGGAAAAATCTTGTCCTAAATTTTGTTTCACTTTTCCAAGCCCAAAGAAACTAAATATAGTTGTTACTCGTATTTCTAAAAATAAGTCCTGCTTTATCAATGTTATCTCCTTCTTCCTCCCCACTTTTCGTCTTTCGAACCCCAAAAGCACGGGGGCTTGGGGTCATAATCTGACTACAACCTATTTTCTCCTCTTACCTGCTGGTCAGGTCGGACAAGTAAGTGAGTGTCCACCACTACCTCGACAGCTGAAGCACTTACAATGAGAGAGAATGGAAAAACAGTAGGAGGAAGAGAAAGCAGAAGCAGAGGAGAAAGACACGAATACGAGAAAGCAGCGTAGGAGGATAAGGAAGAGCAGGAGGAAGAGGAGGAGCAGAAGGAGGAGGAAAAGCAGGAGGAGGAGCAGAAGGAGGAAGAGGAGGAAGAGGAATAAGAGGAAGAGGAGGATGAGGATGAAGAAGAGCAGCAGGAGGAGGAGCAGGAGGAGGAGGAAAAGCAGGAGGAGGAGCAGAAGGAGGAGGAGGGGCAGGAGGAAGAAGAAGGGGAAGAGGAGGAAGAAGGACGAGGGGGCGAAGACGAGGTAGAGGAAAAGGATAAGGAGGAGGAGGAGGAGGTGGTGGAAAGAGAAGGGGCAGAAGAAGGAGGAGGAGGAGGATAGGAGGAGGAAGAAGAGGAAGCATTCTTCTGCTCTCCATTGTTGCTGTTCCGTCGAGCAAATCGATTGGAGACTGATAAAGGTTACTATAGTAGGAAAAGGAGCTGCAGAACAGAGGGCCATCGATTGGCAGAGGAGTAGAGTACAAGCACCGCTTAAGGATGATGACCAGCTGCTCCTCCTCATGCCATAGAATATAATAGACTGATGGCATTGATTTTCATTCCAGTCATATATAATTATGATGCCACTACCAATGCTATTCCACTACAATCCTACTACTATTAAAGACTACTAACGCTTTGTCGGGCGTGGCAGTCTCGTAGCCGCCTTGCAACCGAAGGGTTGCAGGTTCGAATCCTACCCGCCGGGTAGGGACCTTTAGCAAATCCATAAACTCACAAGCTCACGCGCTTCGGAGAGTAAAACTTAGGCGTGAAAACTCCGACACACCTCTCGGCTGTAAACGGGGCCGCAAAGAGTAATAGCCGACTCGAAGGGCCAGTATAGAATTTTGAGACTAAATAAAATGAATTTCGAAAATAAAACAATATTTATTATTGTAACAATGATAAATATTAAATTTCTATATTATTCCAAAGTTGAAAGTCGTCATTATGAAATCTAACGGCCAATTTATGATAGTCAATCCTCAGGAATGTTTAATAAGAAATTTTATTATTATTCGTCAGTTTAATGTCTTCCTATGACATCACAGGTCGCTGACGATAATTTAATATGCAAAAGCAAATAATAATAGAATTAAGTAACATACACGACAGCTATATACCAAATAGAGTCATTATAACAAGTATAAGACACATTTACTTTTTCAGAAGAAGCATTACACTGTAAACCCATACTTGCAGTGTTAAAAATTAATTATCAATTCACTATTCAACCTATTCTCTGTTATAACATGTTCAAAAATAAACCTCAATAAGTAAAAAAAACATAAACATAATTTCCAAAAAGGTAGTAAGTCCACTAAGTGTAATGAGCTTTTTTTCTATGTTAATAAGACATAATGGTCTTTGGACGAATTCACAACGCTGAAGTGTACCTTTAAAAAGGAGTTCAATCACTATTTCCACGAATTAGCCCTTATAACTTATGAATAAAGATAGAGATGATTATATACATTATATACTGATATCTTACGAGAAATATTATACTTATTGTAATTGTAATTATAATGTTTTCATTAGCGGTATCGTTATTATCAGGAATAATAACTATTTGCGTTGCGTATTATAGTGTCGTGTATGGCTGTAGGCCTATAATCCAACGCTGTTCTTACACCCATGCATGATGCAGTACCTTGAAAACATTGATGAACCATACAGCCAAGCAGGCAGACAGACAGATGGACAGGTACAGGCAGACAAATACAGACAGAGAGACACTGAGATATCAGAAGAAGAGAGATACATTCTTTAGAACTTCTATTCCTGGTGATTTAATCAATCGATCGTAAAATGTTTCTCTCTTTAGCGCCACGACAAATTTATTTAGCGCCATTTATAAAGAACTCTTCGGCGTAGCGTTCGATTCTCGGATTATTTAATTAGACCGACGATGTAGGCGGATGAACCGTTACAGGAACAAGACGCTGCCACTGTTTTTAAGGGACGCGGTAGTGTAGTGGTGAAGGTCGCCGCCTCGCAACCGAAAGGTTGTGAGTTCGAATCCCACTCACCGCCGTAAGGACCTTTAGCAAGTCCTTCACTCACGATTGCTGAAGCGCTTCGGCGTGTAAAATTCCGACACACACTCTGGCTGTAGTCGGGACCGCTTCTGAATAGTAGTGGACTGTAAGAGGCGGCATAGAAATACACACATACATACATACATGCTAACGTCGTGCTGTAGTCGGGAGAACTTCTGAGTGACTCCCATGAAAGGAGCTACACAAATTCATAAATAAATATTTTATTTCAATAACTAATTTTCAGCCGCTTAGGTCTTGTGTATATCGCGGATGAGTATTCTAGTTTCAGGGTGTCTAAACGAACTTTAGTCTCCATTACATAAATTTTTCGAGATATCCAGACTCTATAGAAGACGCCAGTTGTTTTAACGTCGACTGAAGTGTAGACTTGCATTTAAAGCGTGATAACGATCTTCCTTGCTTCTTATAGCGCATTTCATATTTCTATGTATACGTCCCAATCATAGCGTTGCATATTATAGCATTACTAGGTATAACCCGTCAAAAATTACGGACTATTTTAAGCTCTGCACAAAAAGCGACTAAAAATGTAAATTTGAAAATAAATCAAAGTAGCGTGATCGTGAATAAAGCGCCCATAGTACGATCAGAATGCACTATCTCCATGTGTTCGCTCTGAAATTCTTTCTGGCAGTCTATCCTCCCTATCTCACCTCAAGACCATTCTCTTTTTTTCGCGGGGCCTTGTGCACTGGAAGCGCTTCTGAACGGTTGACTTACGCGAGGCGCTAGATAAATGTTTAGATACGATACGATAGAAACTGTATTTAAGCCGTAAACTGTTGTATGGCGAAATGAGAGTTGTAGGCGCCACATGGCGAATACATTAGTGAAATCTGCCGTTATTTGAGGACATCGGAACATTGATTGTTACATAGTTACCACGATAATTATGTCTATTGATTTTATATATGATGTCTGAGTAGCGATGGTCTGTAGGAGGCGGTATAGAAATACACAAATACAATACAAATGCCGTTTACAGCACATACCAACACGCACATACTCCAATGAAGACAACGCATACACATAATTTCTGTCACACGAACACACATGGAGACACAAATGCACACCAACACGTATAAACACAAGGACACACAGGGACAAACATGCAGACACGAGCACATATACTCAAAGATACACTCCAGACACAAACAGTAACAAACGCACATAATATATACGTACATCCTCATTTTCGCACGGACACACATACAGAAATACAAACGCACAAAGCTATGAACAAAAGCACGCAGACGGACACACAAAGCCAGTGTGTCCTTGGTTGTACAATGGTCGGGCATGCGGCGGCATTTCCCGTGGCGCTAATTTCTAAGGAAATTCGTTGAATTTGTGTGGTCGTAAATCAAATGTATTATAGAGAGAGACGTAAGGAAATTCGTTGAATTTGTGTGGTCGTAAATCAAATGGTATATATATGGGACTCAGAGGTGTCCAAGGCAACTCGAACATTTACGTCCCTTATATATAGGCCGTGTCCCACAAAATAATGGTACGAGGGGCAAGACTTCAACTGCTAGGGCCGCGGTTCAGTTCCAAATGCAAGATGGAATACAAGTTCATTCATTTATTCATTCATTCATTTCGGAAAGTTATATAGAGCCCCTTCAAGAAACCTACTCAGAGGCGCAAATATACGATCAAGTTGGATAGTGACTCAACATGTCTTTATTATTGTATTGTATTGTATTTGTGTATTTCTATACCGCCTCTAACTACTACTCAGAGGCGGCCCGACTACAGCCCGCTCGTGTGTCGGAGTTTTACACGCCGATGCGCTTTAGCATTTGTGAGTGAAGAACTTGCTAAAGGTCCTTACGCGGAGGGTGGGATTCGAACCCACAATCCTTCGATTGCAAGGCGGCGACGTTCACCACTACACTACCACGCCCCCACATGATTATGTACTTATCTAAAGCCAAATCATAATAACCACAGCCGTAACCACACTTTCTATTGATTCCAAAGCAAACTTGTGCAATAACAGTTACAGCATTTACACTTTGACATTAGATGATTAGAAGCAATGGGAGAAACCTAAAAGGGTCAAAGCCCCGCAAGCAGAGGTAACCCTATAGTAATTAAGTTACGTAGTATATTTAGGCCTACAAAGGAGGCAGTCATGGCAGTAAAGTGAAGCTAGGTAGTTAATTAATTACATAGGACTTAACTAGTGAATTAAGTACACACCGTAATATTTATGTACTCTTTTAAAAGATATTATATGCGCAATGCATTTCTGAACAGTAGGCCTATTGTACTTCAAAATCAAAATCAGTTAACTATGTTATTCATATATATATATATATATATATAAATATATGGCATACAATATTTTGCATACGTAATAGTCTACGTACTATTGCAATGTATTTTATTTCATTCGTATTTAAGTTTTTACGATTTCGATTACGATTACACGCCTCTTGTACAGTATGAACCGTTCTCGCGAATTACCCTACGACTAGTTATATTCGTGCTTGCATTAATATCAGTAGGAATGCACCTAACTTAAAGCGTCACGAGCAATTGGGAGTGAAAGACTTTGATACCTTTAAATTGTGGCTTTCGGACGCTATAATTCTGATCAATTTTTTTCTCCGACGGTCAAAGCTTTCTCAGGATTTCTAAGTGGTAGCTTGTGTCTTAATCGAACCCGCGACTCCTCGAACGCAAGGCGGCTACAGTCCCACTACGCCAACAGTCCACCACGCTTCACATTTGCGGCTGTAGAATGGAGGAACCTAAAGCCAGGCTGATTTGCAGGCAGAAGATCAGATTGTTCCAGGTATACATACGGCAGACATTGAAGAGAGACAAGTCACTTAGAGAAGTGTGTGTTTATTCAGTTTAACGACAGCTTATGACAACAGAGGCCGTTTCCGTCGTTGCAAAAATTGGTTAAGCGTATTTCAGCTTTAATAATTACTTAGAGAAGGAACGACATAATTATTGTAACTTTCTCGATATGCAGAGGTTTGCGTCAGAATCTGGTGGCTTCTTGAGCGATTGAAATAGAAGAGCCCGCTTCTGTGAGGGAAGAATGCAGCCCCCAGAGGGCGACTTGTTAAACAGATTAACCAGGATAGAAGAAAAGTCACCAAAGGCGTGGTGGACTGTTGGCGTAGTGGGATAGGCTTACTATGTATTGAGATTCATCAAAGACGTTTACAACGGTTTTTATTAATGGCATGGACTAACGAAATCGTTGCTATTTTTACCATTTGTTAGACACCTTTAGAACTGATCTTACCCAACTAATATAATGTATCTTGGCTTTCGAATTTTTGCTGAGCTCTCCACCTACTCTTGATGTCAGCCGAATGTCGACAGAAAGTCACAAACATTAAAACATAAATACATTTAATCCAATACATTTTAATCCAACTATAATACGGCAATTCGATTTATTATTAGTTAAGCTGACATATCACTTGTTAAAGTAATTTAAATGTTAAAGATTATCATTATTCCCTCCGCCCTCGGACCCATGACCGCACTATTCTTTTTGCAGATAGTTTGACGAGTGAAGCTTTCATGGTTAGGAGGATTTTATTATAAGTTTTGACAATTACTATAAACTTTTCGCACCAGTCAGACACGAATAAATTTGTATAACTCGATGACTTGTTGATCAACAATTTGCTTAGTATATTATGGATTTTTATATTTCTTACATTTTTTTGTTATGTCACTGTTATTTGAATATGTAATAAAGTATGTATGTTCAATAAAATGCGATTAGCAATATTATTGGTCTAATAAAGGATAAACGTATTACTTACTTTTACATGCATATTACTTAGAGTCTCTTCAAGAAATCTACTCAGATGAGCTCACTGCAAACGAATAAGACTTCATAAGTGAAGCTAACTGTCACCGCCTTGGTTAGTAAAAACAGTGTCTCTGTTTCAATAATTATTGTCAGTTCCGATACCTTAATTGCAATTGGGTGTGTGTTCTAAAAAAAGATTCTGCAATTATTAGAGATTCCCATCATAATTATGGCCACTTCTCATTCTGGCTTCGTTCAGACATAATACTCATCTACACTAGACAAAGCACGAGTACGTTATTAAGACACCTGTACTTCTTTCCAATATTTCTAGATAAAACAAATTAGGATTCCATGTTTAAATTGAGATCGTATCCAAGTCTGAAACATTTGTTAGCTCACAAGGCTGTATAATTATGATACGGAACAAACTGCAACGGCATCTCTTGTCATAAGCTGTCGTTAAACCTAAGAGTCACACGTGTTTCATATTATATTTGTGAGGTATGCGTGGGGCAGCGGGATAGTCGTCGCCTTGCGTTCGAAGGGTCGCGGGTTCAATTCAGACCCAAGCCACAGCGTATTGAATTTTAGCAAGTCCTTTATTCACAATTGCTCGTGACGCTTCGGCGTGTAAACTCCTACACACCTCTGCAGTGTAGTCGGGATCGCCTCTGAGTAGCAGAAGACTTGAAGAGGTGGTATCGAAATATATAAATGAATGAATGTTTCAAGACGCACGGCAGTGTGCTTAAACGCAAGCGTTGCAACGTTCGCATTGTGTTGTGTTGTAGCAGAATATTTACGTAGCGCCTTCATCAGATGTTAGCAAACTGTGACGTTGTAGAGCAGAACAACAGATGTCTGTAATAAATACTTAATACGACACAAAGGCAGATATTGATGCAAAGATGCATTTACGGATCAATTTGAACACCTTTATGTAGGCTTGTCCGACTTTATACATACATGGATCTTAGTTTCATTCAACTATGACAGTATCAAGGTGTCTTATACTTATTTTTGTTCGTTTTTTCAGTTGCTTTGTCGGTTTCCAGTTAATGAGCTACACGCTAAAATAGGTGATAGGGGTAAAAAAAATATAGAATTATGTTTTATGGCATATTTGAAATCAGAAATATGTTTACTTTCGAAATCTATAATTAAATATGTTAAATTCCAATGTTTAGTAGGGCGGAAATGACATTTTAGAACTTTGGTGTCAAAATTTTAAGAAAAACGACTAAATAAACATGTTTTAAAGGCTAACATGACTGTTTTCATTCACCGACCGAACTATTTAATATAGCATGGTGTCTCATCTTTCTATAGCTTCAATTGGATTCAACTCCAAAAGGTATAAATATAAAATATGGAATGACGTTTTGTTATTTTTTTTCAAAAAGTGGAGGTACGTCCTTCCACTGCAAAAAGTGGGGGGGGGGGTGCATGTACCCCTTGTATCCCCACAAATTACGCCTATGCTTATAATATTAATGGACGATAATGGGTGCAGATAAACTGATCAGGCTAAGCTGCTGTGTAGTTTCCGTAGTAGCCATAGGAGCACGTATAAAGTTCCATATTTGACTAAATATTTTATCAACTAATCAATCAATCGAAATTTATATAGCGCCGCTCCAGGTCCATATACTCATCCATTATCCCATACAGCGTCTCTCAATCTCAAAGGATTCATTTCGGCCAAAAGGCGTCATGCCTTGAATTGGTTGACGTTTAGTTTACATTGTACGCATAGGATTTCTTGTTTGCTAAATTTCGCTGGTTTATTTAAAAATTATTGGCTAAGATGAAGGATAATATTAATTGCACACCATATTTTGCTTTGCCGTTCTTCATACATTCTTAAAAACATGAGTGTATGATTCATTAGTACGAGAATTTAATTGCTCAATAAAAGCTGAAACACGCTTACCATTATTTTTACCCGACGGCAACGGCCTCTGTTGTCATAAGCTGTCGTTAAACTGATGAAACACACATGATTCATTATCGTAAAAGCTGAAATACGCTTAACCATTTTTTCCCTGACGGCAACGGCCATTGTTGTCATAAGCTGTCGTTAAACTGATGAAACACATAATAATTATTATGATTCATTCGCGTGAATGAGATTTTATGCAATTAAACCAACTCTTTATAGTTTATACCAATGCCTGCCTAAGGGGCTGCATGGCATAAAGAACTGTGATTGTTATTATTATTTCTTTGTAGTTTCTGAAGTCTGTTCTTCTCTTTGATCGAATTCTTTCACGAGATGTCTAATTATAACGAAAAGGCTCTAGGCGTGTGTTTTGTATCAAGATTAGGTTATATAATATACTGTACGAAACGTATTACGAAAAAATGTATAATATAGCCTATAATAATATTAATACTATACTGTGTTTATGGGGTAGGCCTATAGCATGTAATCTTCACCCAAAAAATCATAGAATTAGACTATAGGTCTAATTATAGTAACTGTTGTAGGCCTTTTTCTTGTAACAACTTTAATTGTGTTAGCTTGATTATTAATAAATAGCAATATCCAACTCTTTATCTGATGGTATGTCCTTGCAATGTACCAGATTTCATGCTTTTATCATTAAGTGAACAATTTCTTTAGTTTTTTACCAACGCCGCTTGGGCACACTAGCAACATAATTATTATAAGATATTATTATTATTATGCATTATTTATATCTAATGCCTATTGGTGTATGGCATGCGTGGTAGTGTAGTGGTGAAGGTCGCCGCCTTGCCACTGAAGGGTTGCAGGTTCAAATCCCACCCGCCACGTAAGAACCTTAAACAAGTCCTTCACTCGCAAATGCTTGAGGCGCTTTGGCGTGTTGACTCCGACACACCCGAAGGATGTGATCGGGAGTAGTGAATGGATATCTAGACTACAGTAAAATTAATATTGAAGGGACGGTTTAGGGATAATAATTATTTATATATATATATATTTATATATATATATATATAATGGTATTTCAATTCAATTATATCGAAATATACTGTTCTGTGAGTGCATGCGTGGGATGTTGATCAGTTGCAGAGATGAGGAATTGAGGCTGCAGGGCGATTCTGATGATGATGATGATGGCATTAAAGCTGAATGAAGTCGACCGACGGCGCCAGAGGGCAGAAGCACTTGATGACATTACCGCTGGGACGCACCCTACGAGCAATATTATTTTATGTAAAAGCCACACACAACTGTAGGCCTACATCCATCGTCACACCAACACACACCAACACACACACACCTACCCACACACACACCTACATACACACCCATACACACACACACACACACACACACATCTACACACACGAACACACGCACACTTCAAGTCAATCAATCAATCAATCGCAATTTGTATAGCGCCCCTTCGAGATCCCTACTCAGAGGCGGTATTACTAGGTTACTTAGGTAGACGAAAATTTCTTTGTCTGTTATCTGCATATTCGTTTGTTAATCTATTTGTTTGTTTATTTATTTATTTTTTCGAAGACTTCTATAGCGATTCTTTAAGTGTAGCCTAAAGCTTTTCGTAGGGGCCTCAATTGCTACGCCGCCTGGCGAAAGAAGGCTGAGTGAATACCTACAGACTGTACTCGAGCTTAGATCTTGCATTCCTCTCATTCTCCACCACGCCCCGCATTGTAAATGAAGCGTACATAATTCTAAACAATAATACTCGATCTTTCGATGATGCGATGATGCGGTGATGCGGTGATGCGGTGTCTGTGCGCTAACGCTCTAAAAATAGCTCCGACGGGGCTCCATCACGT
>JAQFXW010002969.1:0-12403 GCA_034693945.1 Dendrobaena attemsi
CGCTAACGACTAAACTGCAAACACAGTCCAGCACGCTAACCACTACACTAACCAAGCACCCCGTATGTTATGCTAATATGTTAGCAGTTAATTAAGGCTTCGTCTTAGCCTATGATAGGCCCAATGCGTTCTAGATTTGATTCTCTGAATTATTTATGCTATTTATTTGATCAAATTTCTATCTTTGCTATCATGAATTTATCATTCCGAATCTTGCCTTACTTTTTGAAAGACAGAACTATTTAAGGGTTCCTTAAAAATGAGTCACGCCACACATAATAGCTCGTAAAACACCCAAGCTACTTCGCGGACTGAATCATTTGGCAGATGATTGGCACTAGTTGGCTCCGCCTACCAAAGGCCATGCTGCCTCAAGTATTTTATATGCTAGACTTTCTGGTGTAACGTTTCACATAATAACATCACTTCAAACGTTTAGGTCTGGTCAAGAACAGCCCTAAAACCCAATTCTAAAACTGATGGCAATTATTATTATGTTTTCCAATAGCTAGACGGCCTAGGCCTAGCCTAGGCCCTATATCCAGAAGCAACTAAATCATTACTGGATTTGTATTAGCCAAGTAGTATTTTGGGATTGTTCTAGGTCAATGGGTCAGACATGTCGATATTGCAAACTGAAGATTAAATAATTAGAATTGGACCACAACTTTTAAAAATTAATGCTAAAATCGCCAATTCCATATTTTACATTTCACGTATCAAATTCAATTAATTAAATTTAACACATAGAACACTCATGGTGATGGGTATACTTAATTGTCTAAGATAAAATATGAAGACAGAGACCCTATTTAAAATTTTGAGTGTCAGACCTCAAACAGGGTCGAGAAAGGATGTGGCTCAGTTCTTGCCCAGTTGTTCGAGAAAGCATAACTACCGTTGGAGCGCATCGAAGCATAAAATGGCGTGGTCGGAGAAAGTGGAGACTGAAGTCCGCAAACGTCGTAATCACTCGAGCATGACGAAATCCGGGAATACGTCATCCCGTAGTCGTCACGCATGACTGACATTGGCGTGGTCAGGCGTTCCGGACTGCTCCGGAGACTCCCGGATGTTAGAGAGTCCTGTCGGACCTCAAAGCTGGGCAGCGTTGGCGACGGTGACGAACAGACTTGAGAGGAACTACCTGAAGAAACGGCGAGGAAGGCACGGCTAAGTGCTTCCAGCAGCTGGTTCATCTGGCCCGGAATGACCTTGGGAGCTTCGTAGTCGTTGACCTTCGACTGGAGCAGATCGTTCATGAGGGTGGGAGAGCTGCTCGTGGACATTTCAGATCCTCCGAATCCTCCTCCCACTGTGGTCCCTGGAATCGGAGTCGTCGGCTGTTCGTCGTGGACGAAGTGGCAGCGAGATCCGTAGGGACAGAATCCGGTTGAATGGTAGGTACGACAGCGATCCGTCTTGTACTTGGGATGGCGTTGAACGTTGCGCAGTTCCTGTGCTCCGTGGGCGAACTGACACTTCTCCTTGTACTTGCAGAAGCCCGTCTCCTCGTACGACCGACACAATTCCGTCTTGTATCGCTCGCTCTTCGCCACCTTCGCCGGAGACCGGATGTCTGATGACGACCTGGAGTCCTCGTCCGACGGATTCACCACGGACGACTCGTTCCAGTTCCTCGGCGGCTCCTCCGGTGTGCTCAGAGAATGGGTCAGACTGAGGCCCCTGCGACAGAAGTAGTTTTCGGTGGATGCGCTGTTGAGGGCGGAGGAGAGCTGAGAGATCCAGTCGTTCGTCTGGTTGCGCTGAACGAAGACGTTGTTTTGGAAGAAGTCAACAGACATGTCGTCAGTAGAATTGTTTTGCAGATACAGAGCATTAAGCATATCTGAAAGGAAGACAGCAGCATATAACCATCACTCTCATCCATAATTCAACTCTCCATGCAGTGGTAGACCCAAACTCTTCAGAGCAAGGCTCAATTACCGAAGTCTCTCCATTCAACGGCACACCTACTCTCCATTCTGTACTTACTTTTCTCCTTCTTTCATCAATGAAGAACAACCATCTTTATATTCAATGGCTATAAAGTGTTGCGTTCAAGTGCATACTATCTGAAGTCTTAGAATAAAGTCAAAAGCCTACTATGTCAGTAGAAATAATTGGTAGCTGCTCACTTTCTAGCCCACACTTCCATCCAGCCGAAGAATTGCAACAGACTCAAGGTACTCTTTGGGAAACACTGGCCTGTGTTATGCAAGTCTAAGGTTTCTTTCAACATCCCACAAGGGAACGCAGACAATTGCTCATTATGCTTTTCTAGGCTTTTGAGTAAACAGTGGGCAATTCCCAAGACCCTGGACGAAATGGTAAGTCATGGCCCAGGGCGTGTGGTTTACTCCCCCAGTTCTTGTCGGTACCAAATGATGCTTGGTATCTGGGGACCGGTGAGCTACTGTGTGAAAATAATTTGTCCAGGGTCTCACGGCACGGAATCGAACCCGAGACCAACGAATCATTGACCAAGCGCGTTACCGACAGAGTACCGCGTCATGTGTATCTGACCCTTGGAGGCAAGTGAAATAAATGGCAGTGACAGGAAAGGTAGTTTAAAGAGAAGCACAATATCACTATAACCGTTGTGATCATCTTATATCACGTCATCACCATATGTCGTGATAATGAATTTTATATCAGCATCTACGAAGATCTCGACTTACACAATATTCAAATAGAGGCTGCAGCGGGTACAAAGCTCTAATGAATAAGTCACCCTAAGAGGCCTACTGCATGTGGCCCAATCCAGCTCTTTTATAAACACAATCTGATTGGCCAGCGTTTTTCGGAGTCCAGCCAATCAGCATTGACAATACAAGTATCCCACCCCACTGTAAAGCGGTGTCAACCCAAGTTCATCTCTATCAAAGATAGCGAGAATTTTATTATCATATTCCAGACGTCTGTCTCGTTCAACTAAAGAACTGAAAGCAACCGTACATTGTGTTATTTATCGCCAGTCGCACGCATGACCGACAAACCGAGACCAAATTCCAGCAAGGTCCGTCTCTCCTCCCCCTTTGTCATAAACCGATTGACGAAAGTACAGGTGCCTGGTACAATGGCGTCTTAGAAACCCAGCCAAGCGTGACAAACGGCGCTGTGTCGCCGTATAATTGTTACATACTGTCAGATGCTTGCTGGAGGCAGGATCAACACTAAATCAACACTCACTGAAAGCCGAGACTAGTACTATGCATGGCTAACCATATTATATGCATACAATACTATGGGTCGTATAAACATATATCTATATTGAATGATGGCATATATGCGTATGTTATTATACTCTGCCGATGTGTGTGTATCTGTGTCACGCAAGCATGTCTAGATGTTTGTACTTTGTCGCGATGAAGAGATTCCTCTGCAATAACGGAGACCGACATGAATGAGTCTAATTAGGCCAACATGAGACAGACACAAACAAGAGACCAGACAAACAGGACTACATATAGACCGACAGAGCAGGACAAGAGCAACGGATAGACCTAGACTCCTACAGCGTTTCCTTGGTCCATGACATCGATTAATACGAGGACGAGCAACAGTTGAATGGACGCCGAAACAACCGATCCAGGATAACAACAAGACCACCGCAAACAACAACAACAAGAATAAAGCAACAACGGTTTCATTGCAACACTTCACAAAGCCAGAGAGTAATATTAAGTTTAGATGAATTTACTCTATGGTGTAATAGCGTCATTGAATATTCATTGAATGTATAATATAGATAGTGTTTATACACAAAATATAATATGGGTATATATAATACGTGCATAAATATACAGCCATGAATAACACAATATAACCTGTAGAAGTGTTATTGTATGCAATGCCAAAGAATGAAGGATGTGAGAAGAACCTAATTTTTAGACCTTTGGTTCAGTGAACTTCTTGCTTAAGAGTCATAGAAACGAAAACATGAGATCGTTTTTACCAACACTAAATAGATGAATTGACTATATAGCGCAGTGGACTGTTTCTACTTATGCCCTTAACAGGCTTCTCATGAAATCACTCTTGACTAGGCTATAATCTTCAACAAGAACAAGAAATGCACGACGCCAGTTTCACTTGCATAATCCTATTTCTATCTGTCACTCGATTTCACCTGCGAAAACTTTACAGACTTTGAAGCCTGAAACTTTCATGATATTTTAATGTCTATCATGTGAATATAGGGTAATGCCCAGTGAAGCCCGTCTGCTTACCTATTCACCGACCCATTACATTGCCGACGCTTCTATAAACACCCTTTTGAGGTACCATCCTAGGGGGACTTTTGAGCCCCTTGACCTGCACCATAGGCGAGGGGGGTACTCGGCCATCAACGATAGGGCAATAACTGGGTGACGTTTGCCTTGGGGTTTATGGCTTCTCGTTGCTGCAGCTGGGTCCAGGGTTCGTCTCTGCACTCAACCTACAGGTGGGCGAGTAGATGAGTAGAAGGGAGGTGGGGAGTGAGTGGGTGATAGAAGGGTAGGTGGGGGAGTGAGTGGGTGTTGAGTGAAAGAAGTGTAGAAGGGTAGGTGGGGGAGTGAGTGGGTGATGAGTGAAAGAAGGGGAGAAGGGTAGGTGGGGAAGGGAGTGGGTGATAGAAGGGTAGGTGGGGGAGTGAGTGGGGTAGTAGATGAGTAGAAGGGTAGGTGGGGGAGTAAGTGGGTGACGGGTGAGAGAAGGGTAGGTGGGCAAGTGAGTAGGTGGTGGGTGAGAGAATGAATGGATTAACGGATGAATGAACGAACGCAATATATGAACGCAGTTTAACATACATGTAGGCCTATAGTATAACGAATTTCATTAATTCATTGATTGAATGATTTATGAATAGATGAATCAAAGACATCGAATAGTCCTACCTCTTGTCAAAAGACCAGTCTCCGGCTACGATCCGTCCAACTCCACCGATGTGTCACAGCTTGCGACGAGCAACTCTTGGCAACGGACTCAGCCACCACCAGATGATAGCAAATCGTCTAAAGCAGACACTACTCACTCGCTCCGTTCCTTCGCTCCCAATAACAAACTCGCGCCTAAATCGCCACTTATAAATCGGCCGCCGACGAACATCTCGCCTACTCCTCGTTCCTCATTGGCTGCCGCTCTGGACTTCTAGCTAACAGCAAGTGCGCACAAACTTAATGCAGTGAGCTGCTTGTGGAAATGCCTCAGCCGCACGACGACGCCGACAGAGTTTTCAGTGCACTAGCTATTAGTGAGAAGCGCTTCGATCAATCCGTTATATGAGTGAGTCAGTGCGTGATTTGAGCACGTGATTCAACTGGGTTTTAGCCGACGAGCGATGAAAGACAGAAGAAGAAGAGCAGATATGGAAACTCAGCCTATAGCATGGGGCGAAGCGGAACATTAGCTCCCTCCCCTCCCTTGAGACCGACTTCTTTCTCGTCTTCGGATGGATTGCGTTTTGTGTTATGCCACCATCTGAAGGACTCGTTTGTGGCGCCTTTTGACGCCTTTGTACAAATATCCGAGTTGTTTTCAGTCAGAGCTCGATATACAAGAATCGCAACGTAGGCCTACATTATAAGCATGGAGCTTTACTACTATCAAATGTAACACGTGAAGTTGCAGAGACAAGATTCTAAACTCTATTACTGTGCAGTGTGTTTATTAGTTAGTTGTGTAATTCAGAAATCAGAATTCCTTTGTAAAACGATCCTGTAATCGACGTGCTCTCAGCAGACGACAGTTGCAACCACCTGTAAAAATAACACAGAAACGCAGGCATACAAGCAGAGGCAGACAAGCATACAAGCAGAGACAGACAAGCAGATCAAGTAGACAAGCAGATCAAGTAGACGTATGGCCAGAGACGACGCAATTATTATTGGTAGCCTTAGTTACAGGTGAAAGAAGGTAAGGCACATGATGCGTGAAAGGACTACGCATGAGAGAACTACACAATACGCTAGTATGCATGATTGGTATGAAAGGATTACGTGTAGAGGAATACACAATGTATACATACATATAAAAGGACTATCGTCTACGTAACGGTTCCTACGTGCATATATATGGACGGCTGTTCTTTAACCTAAATCGATCAACGCAGTCAAATTCTACGAACTCTGTGCATTGTAATCAAACTTTGTACTATAATCCGTATAGATACCTATAGATCATACATGCCACACACTCCACATACACACACACCTACACACACACACCTGCGCCTACATCTGTATATAATAATTATTAGCTTATTTGCAAAGAAGATGAGCGATACATTAAGCTCTCCTTGGACCAGCAAAAAGTCTGAAGTATTAGCGACTTCCCTTCTTAGCTGCAGCATAATAATGCATGTCAGCTGCTCGTTTTATGATCTTCCCATTGACAGTGTACAGATGTCTATGCCCACTCGCTACAGTTGAATTGAAATCTCTGCATAAATTTCTGTAAATGGTCCAGGAGGCTGACCTAGCGCTAGCAAGCGGACAGGAAGAAGAGATTTTACTGAGCTATAGGCCTATAAGAAAGATCAGCGAAGAGACGTCGACCCAGAATGGGAGTCAGCCATCGTAGACCAAAGCATAGAGGGGCTTTTAAATGGGGTGCTTTATAACACTCTGGTTAGCGTGTTGGACTTTCAGTCGTGAGGTCCGGGCTAGCTGAAGAGATTGCTCCTCTCCTTTTTTTCTTGGCCTCGGAACGCACGAATGCAGGTGCCCGGACTCCCAATATGCACATTTGAAATCTTGAGAAAAGTAAATTATCCCTATCTAACGTGTACTATTCTTAGCTGTCTATAAAGATATGCTATCGGGTTGTGTTTATTACTGGGCAGCCGTTGCTATCTTTTATTCTTCCTCCCATAGTAGCATGAGTACCGTCCGGTCGCCGTTGTTTGCTGGGAGGGAATGGGTTAGTACCGTCTCAGTTTGACACCTGCTGCTGCGGGCGATGGGAAAAGCCAGCGATGGCGCCTCCTGTCGACCTCTTCAGTCGAACGCCGGCTGTATACGCAGAGTATACGACGGATGCCGCCCTATACACAGTCTACCCACGCGGAACCTCTGTGAAGTAGCGTAACGCGTAAATAATATTATAGCGCGTGTAGTTAATCGTAATAGTAATCTCCAAATTTCTAGCGCTCCAATCGACAGCCAATGGGAAGGGCACCAAATAATTCACGGGCGCTGCGTCGAATCAGAGGGTTATGCAAAGGCAAGTCGGTGGTGGACATAATCGGATTTACAGAGAGTCCGAGCAGGTTGAGCAGCTGTTGGGTCGGGGTTCAGTATTGAGGATAGTGGCTGGACAGTGGAGGATCAAAGATGCGACTATAGTCTTATGGCATCGGAAGTGATAGCTAGAGGAGGCTGAAGCAAATGATGCTGAATTATTGGTTAACCTGTCTCACCCTTCGTCGTCCTGAATGCTTCGGTTTCAGCAGTCTGATGCAGGCTTGTTAATCTATCTTCTAGCACATTGTCCAAGTGATTGTTAGCGTTTTGGCCTTTGAGACCGAAACTCAAGTGATTCAACGGGTAACATCTTAAAATGCAAATGCACTTTTTTGTATACATAGTATAGCCACCGCATGCGCCCTGTTCTAGCATGGCCCTAACTCTCTGCTCAATCTCAGTGACTTCTTGTTTGGGCTATAGAAGATCGAACTTTGTTTGAGGACCTACACCACTGCACTCATCAGCTACACCACTGCACTCATCAGCTACACCACTGCACTCATCAGCTACACCACTGCACTCATCAGCTACACCACTACACTCATCAGCCAATCTCCGAGGTCCACTTAGCCAACCTGGCATAACCTACTGGGCAAATAATCAAGTAGGGCACAACATTATTCGATTTGATTTGAAGTGCCAATCGATGTCGGTTCAACTCGGTTGTTTGCTGGGTCTGTGTTATATAGCGCACACTGACATTCGCATAATTATTATGGGTTCAAAATCGGTTGCGTCGTTAGATATTGCTGTCAGCGTGGGAGATAAATTTATAAAAAATAATTAACTGTATTTTAAATCAATAAAATGCTGGGTTTCTGCCCTGATGCTTTTTCGTTTCAACCAAAATATGCTGAGAGCTGTCGAATGAAGGAAGACTTGATTATCTTTATATCTTGCTATAGGTAGGTGCATAGTAAACATATTCGTAACTTCCCTGTTCCTAGTTCTTTTGCCCGAGGGTCTGAACTTCTTGAGTTTAGTCTACTTCGAGCTCGTTGTAAAGTTCCGATGGCCTCGTTCACTTATCCGCTCGAAGTGCTTCTTCTCCAAGCCAACGTTAATTGCTTCAGATCGTTTCAGATGACTTCAAAGGTCGCTCACTACATAGAGAGCATAGTGGTCAAATGACTAGCACTACAGTCGTAGGCATTTGACCATTACTTCAAAGCAATAAAAGGCACAACGCTTGATTTGATGCAGTTTAAAGACGCTGTTACATAACGGAAGATGATTAGCGTCGCCCTCCTCCTTATCGAGTCTTGAGACTGGCACTGCGGTACAGTGCAAGCAGTGGCAGAGTTTTTGCCGTTGCCTTCGGAACAAGAATTTGCTCGGTATAATACAACTTTTTAAGGCACAACGTCGTTTAAATTGAATATTTGTATTCGGATTAGGCAGTTCTCGCTAGATGGCTAGTATTGTTATTAAGGTGGATAATGAAGACCTCAACGGTCTCGACAACACTTACTTGATGCAATGTTATACGCTGGAGGGCACCTGTATAGAGCGCGATCGCTATGGACTGCATCTACGTTGAATCTGCTTGTGTGCAAATAAAGGCGCTGCATGTAGACATTAAGTGTTAAATCAATCAATAGATCTAAATCTATATGGAATGGCTTATCATTTATCGTCTGAGTTAGACATCTGCTTCCATGCTGTCGGTATTTCAACGCAAAATATTCTCAAACAAATGGAAAAGGCCTGAAAGAGATAATTACAAACCTGTCACCTATACTTATACAAATAAATGTATGCGTGCTTGTATGAATTATCCACTGAATTCAATAGTGTAGTTCTAACAGATGAAATGCAACGGATTGAGGCCCATATGACATAGCCCTAAGGCAACGATCATTATGCCTACTTGCATGTACTTACTTACTTGTGCCTACTTGCATGTACTTACTTACTTGTTCTGCCTTATCATCGTAACGATGACAAGTCAGCCAGATAAGTGCATGCAAGTAGTAACAGTAAGAAACTGAAGAAGAAAGAAAAAAGCTGAGATGACCTTATACGAGCCACATCAATATATAAGGCAGATGTTTACTATGTGGCTACTGAGCCATTAGATGGACATTGCGCAAGTGTATACGGACTTAGACGATGATTATAATTGATCTAATGAATGACGACTGTCTCAATATAGAGACAGTGAACACGACTTCCCTATACAGGAGAGAATTTGTGAGATTTCCTGGTTTTCTTTATTGCGTGTGGCGATGATGATGACGATGATGATGATGACGAAGATGATGATGATGATGATGATGATTATGACGACGAAAATGAGAGAAATGAGGAGGAGAAAGGAACAATGGAGGAGGTAAAGCATGATGATGTGTCTACAATCGTAAAAGATTAAATGAACTGAACAATGGCTATTGATACATTAAGTTAATGCAACTGAACTAGAGAGTCTCAGTTTCATTTCTGCTTTACTAGACGTATGAGATCACATTCAGATATACAGTAATAGCTCGCTAGGACATGCATGCTAAATTCAAAAATTTGAAAGAACATTTAAGATTTTCACAACAATGACAAAATATCACTCAGCAGGCTAATTTCCTCGAATAACTACTAAAAATTGAGTCTTCTTGATGGAGGGAAAGTTTCAATAAGCTTTGCTGAAAGCAGTTCAGAACATTATAGGCTTATACATGAACAGAAAACGAAACAGGCAGACATGCGCTCAACACTACCAAACAAGATGGCATTTTTATAGAAGCAGATGGTGTCCAGAATGTTGAAAGACGCAAATTGACTAATAAAGCGCAAATTTTTCATCGTGGCTTCGAAACTTATTCTTTATCGTAGTCAAAGCCAGATCTCTTTAGCCATTTCTATTATCCTAGCTAAACGACTAAACGTATGGTACTCTTCTTTCAAACTTCATGTCCACATTATATGGAAATTGAGAACCATTTTTGCCAGTTATACAGTAAGTCTGCGTCAATTTCAGCAGTCAAGACTATTGCACTAAGAAGACATTTTCAAAAGTGATCAAGGGACTTAATTATTTTCATCCCAGCAGGCATTGCCTATTTGCACTCTGGCTTGACCCAAGTGAATGCTAATGCACTCCCTCTGCAGGAAGAAAATGGCCATTGTTTAAAATATCCGCAATGATGATGATGGCGACGGCGCATGAGCGATAATAGAGACATTCACGTTGCAGTTTATAATCAATAATCAATCAAGTAATCAATTAATCAGATATACATCGCCTTTAATGGCTCTCACGTATTCATTCCGATCGCTTTTGAAACACTGGGTCCTATCAACGACAAGGGACTTGAATTCATTTCTGAACTGGGCCACCGTCTTACACTTGTGACGGGTGAACCTCGGGAGACCGCATTCCTCTTCCAACGCATTTTGACGGTGTTTAACACGAACAGTTATCAAGAAAAGCTTCGAGTTTAATGTTAACATATTGCATCAATCAATCAATTTCATGATTAAAAGCACTTTGCACATCATAATCACTCGAAGCTGTAGTTGCATAAACAAAAGACCAATTGACTTTGAATAAACAATTCAACGAATGTTTTGTTAGTTCATCAGCC
Source organism: Dendrobaena attemsi (assembly GCA_034693945.1). Lineage (NCBI taxonomy): Eukaryota > Metazoa > Annelida > Clitellata > Crassiclitellata > Lumbricidae > Dendrobaena > Dendrobaena attemsi. The sequence goes on from JAQFXW010002969.1 coordinate 10,808, forward strand.
ACAATTTAATTCTTAAAGAATGACCATCAACATTTTAACGGCGGCAACGCACTATTCTGACAGCGATGAACACGCAGACAAGAAGCATACAGAGAGAGGCATACAGCCATACGCAGACGAACACTGATGATATCACTGACCGTGACTGACAACACGCTTGGGACGACAGCGATTACACAGAGCAGAAGCATTGGAAACAGAACAAAAAGTACTGACTCATCAAACCATAATCATAGACATTCCAACTAGTACATTAGTTAGTATGGATGAGGGAGTCCAGTCAACATAAGCCGTCGGATGTAGTGTTGTATTGTTCAGTCTATCTAGTGTCTATCGATACAGAGATATAGCCTCTCACAAAACACACAGCGATATACTGTATATGTAGGCCCTGCTAGTCTTATTCTGCACTGCATGAGATTCGAGTTTAATTACTCATGATGATAAATCAGAATTGAACACACGATGATATAATAGGGGTCTAATTATCTGGATGGTTCGTAGTCATAATTATTGGATGATGAACAACAGTTAATGTCTTCTATAGACAATTACGTGCATATCCACATGAAGGAAAGACATTTATTTGGACTGGAAACCTATTCCTCATTGGAATATGCTCGGCATCAATGCAACTATCCATCAATGCAACTCTATACACGTTGGCTCAAGGGCTTCAAAGGTCATGATATATATAGGCCTATCATATACCAATATGGAAGCAGATATAGGCCTACTCAGATCATCAGTCGTTCTAAATGCTCAAAGTAGATCTGACTAATGATCTCAGTCGCAGATTTCTCTGAGTCTCAGCTAATAAAGAAGTGTATCTTCTCCCAGGAAATGTATACGATTAACGATGTATTGTAATGTAATGAGTTTGAATCCAATTTATAGATCAGCAGGGTTTGGAATGATCCCTGTAACAGAAGTTAATCGAAATTCCTACCAATTCCATAGATAAGATTGCAAAGATCATTAAACTCTTTCATGCAGAATAAACATAAATAAGGATTATTTTAAAACGAATTTGAAACAAAATCTGAATACGCTAGACATAATAAATAGTACGCCTAAGCACCTTAGTGACACATCTAACCTCAAATTAAACATGGAGCCCATGAGAATACTATACGTTCTAATTCGTATTTGAAACATATGAGAGAAATATTATCTACAATTTCTGGAATGTTTTAACCAGGACTAGGCCTACGTTTGAATTGATCATTTTTGGAAGCTGAAATTTGAGAAAACGCACAAGTACAGCTATATAAGATGTGGAGTCTATTCTTCTAGCTTCAACTCCACACTTTGTCTCTCTGCCTTAACACATTTAGGCATACTCCCAGGTATATAAGCTTAGGTCTACATATTTGATATCTCTTAAGGCCAATTTATTGTCTAGTGCTACGAGAATCTAAGACAAAAATATTGTTATGCCTAATGTAGACTTTCTCTTCAAGAGATGCTGAATAAATCTTGCAATTACAGTTAATAAGAACTATACGGATAATTTCATTCGGAACAATGCATAAAGGATTAACGTTTGAAATATTTGACAAACTGTTGGGTTACATTGGAATTGTTGATGCAATG
>JAQFXW010002970.1:0-12402 GCA_034693945.1 Dendrobaena attemsi
TAATGACTCTTATAATGGTGTTTCCTCTCAAAACATGGCCTATCCACTTCCTTTGTCGGCTTCTCATTGTCTCAATTTTAACATTATAATAATTATAATATATGCTTCAAAGATTATTATGCTATAGACCTGTCACAATTGACTTTGGCTTTAACTGCAGAAGAACCTCTGAACCGAGGGAATAGAGCTTGCTATTGAGATTTGTCGATCAGTGTAGCCTTCAAATGGTTTAATTTAATTAAACGCATGCAATCGTTAAGTGGAAATTGTAACAATTGTTTTATTGTTGTGCAGAAACCCATTCGACATCAACAGAAATGATCTTCTCAATCAGATCGCACGAATGAGAGTTAATTTCATGAAGATGCCGAAACTTGGAACGAGTTATCTTCAGGAAGAAGGTAAGACAATGAAATATATCTTTACATTGTTCTGTATGTGCTGCAATCACCAGAGTTATGACAAAAAGCTTTTCTTGAATGTTTACAAATTCAATTGGTTTTTTTAAAACTCAAGTTATAATTTGAGTAATGTTTTCAGCACGAGTCTATTATTAGCAGATGGCAAGATGTCGTTTACAGAGCAGGCATTGCCTATTAGATCGCTACATGGAAGATTAGGGATTTGTTAAATTTAGATTACATATATTTGTGATATGTTACCAGTTGAAATTGTGTCTGGAATTCAACAGAAATGCATTATATATTTGTACCGTGTATACTCGATAAACTTGTAACGTACTAGGAACGATTGGGTTTGAATTTGTGCGTTATTGTATGATTGTTTCTTATACAGAAAACCTGCATACGATATCCGTTCAGGACATGGGTAACTACCAGGAATACTTGAAGAAGTTGCCGCAGCCCCTGAGAGAAATCGAAACCCTTCCCGTCCGACAACATACCTTCGGAAATCCGTTTAAAGTGAACAAAGTAAGCGACGTTTAGCTCTGTCTGCAGTCATTGTATTCAGCGTATTGAGCACATAGCATTTCTAGACTGACCTTTCCTACAATATTAGCCTTACTTAACATATTTAATCAAATCATTTTTGTACTGAATTTGAAAGTATTGTTAATGGGATCATGTTTGTTTACACAATGCAATATGGCTGTATTTGATATCACCATGGAGCTTTCAAAACTTCAAAATTGCATAATCATCACTGAGCAATTGTATGTGAAAAGACGCACGTCCATTCAACATCTCACTTTGCGGCTGCGCCTAGTGAAAGAAGGCCGAGTCAACCTCTTAGAGGGTCGTGGGAAGCAAACCTGGATCTTATGCTATTCGTACCAGTGTGTTCATCCAATTATCCTAACCTCAAAACGGAAAGACAGGTGTTGACTCCTTCTCTTCACTTACTGCTATTCTTTATGTGAATAGGACTATCCTGAGTTTTCTGTTAGTTACATTATTTCAAAGCTGCTATTAATTTATAGTACAGTTCAGTTCTGGTGTTGTATAATGAGCAATGACTCGTAACTGCTTTTCTCTGTTTCAGAATATCATGATAGACGAAGCGGATGAAGCAATGCCCGGTCAGTCGACTGGAAGGAAAAGACCGGCCCCTGATTCTCCCGCCTCTTCACCTCGACCTAATAAAAGAAAGCCAGGTCAGTTGCCGCTTCGTGATTCAGTCTCCTTCGTTTTATTCTGAGTTTCTGTTAATTGCTATTTGTCTAACTTTTTTTTATTTATAGTGTCAAAATTGTTTGATTATTGAAATAGTTAACTTTAATATTATTGTTTGCAAGTTACTTTAAATAGTTAGTTCATTGCAAATGACTGTGTTGTATTAAGCATTTCCTATATAGCAGTGCATCAGACACCTATGGGCAATGAGCCCATGGTTTGTGGTGATGATATAACATTTATTACTTCTTTCTGATTATTTTCTCATTGGCATAAGTCTAATAAATACACACTATTTACTTTTTCTATGTGTTAAGTAGTTGCCATTATTAATATTGTTTGTTCCACTTGATGTGCACAGGTCCGCTTCCGAGGGACGTTCCCGCCCGTCTGCTTATGTCTCCGGTTCCACTGTCACCCGTTCCGTCTTCGCCAGGTTCCCCTGAACCGACGACCGTTCCATTCTATCTGTCACACAGTCCAACGAGTATCGGTAAGTTCTCGAGGAATTCATCGTTGTACAATTGTTTTATATATGTGTGTGTAATTCTATACCGCCTCTTACAGTCCCACTACTATTCAGATTGTTTTGGTCTGTGCTTAGAAACTTGTAGAGACTGAATAAGCAGATAAATCATCTAGCTCCTTTCAAAGAAAACTGCCAACGTCACAACACAAAAATTGCTGTTGAAGAGGCAAAGGAAGGCAGTTTAATACGTAAATTACAAATAGTGCTGGGTCTATGTATTGATTAATTTTCTTGCAGACGATTCCAGCGATGAGCAGGCAGATGACGCGATGCCGAATCACATCCATTCCTGCTTGGAAAATCTTACGAATCACGTTCAGGACTCTGTTAACTCTGAACTGAACGGGGGACTTGAAATCGATCTGACTTTAGACGAAAGCGAGATGAACGGCGAAACGGAAATATCTCGCTTAAGCAATAACGGACAACCGAACAACTTTGTAAATAGCGTTAAGGTGCAGGAGTGCAACGCTAACTTGCAGAAACTCGCAATCGTCGAAGTCCGAAAGCCTGGAAAACGTGAGTGCAGTTCAGTTTGCGTAATGTGTCACTCTCTGTTTAGTTTACTCGTAAGGACAAAGTAAATATATTAAAAGTTAAAAGCTTTGACCTGTCTTGGAGGATGTAAAAGGGACTTACATGCCAACTCTTAAACCATTTTGTTTTCTTAATTTTTGACTTTCCATTGTACTCTGAACCGCTGTGGTCTCTGAATAGTGGCATTTCCACTGCAATTTGGTCTTCTTTTGTGATGAATATCTATCTATGCTGTGTCTGCTCGTCGGTTTTGACTCTGAATAACTGAGGCGTTTATTCTTCCTTAGAGTGCCTTCTCCTATTTCGAGACACTCCTCTGGGCACAGACTTCCACTGCAGATGTTTGCCGTTTCAATTGCAGTTCAGCACTTAGTTGAATCAGTTTGTATTTATATTTGTGTATTTCTATACCGCCTCTTACAGACCACTACTACTCATAGGTGGTCCCGACTACAGCCCGCAGGTGTGTCGGTGTTTTACACGCCGAAGCACTTCAGCAATTGTGAGTGAAGAACTTGCTTAAGGTCCTTGCGTTAGTCAAAGAGCAATTTTGTTGGCACTTCATTCGTTCACTCTGAGCATTTATATAGCACCCCTCAAAGAACCTACTCTCACTCCAGCCACGCCGAAAGTAGAAAGGCTTTAGTAATTTTAAAAACCCAGTCAAGTTAGCAGGAAGCAATGAACGGAGTTCATGCAACAGGTCAACCCTACACGCATACATCTGACGTGAACTGCAACCATGCTGTTTGTTTATGCTCTTTATACTGACTTTGTTTTGTAGGTTACGACGACGTATTCAAACATCTCCGGTTACTACAAGGCACGACGGAACTGCGCTGTCACTTCATTCGCAACGTTCAGAGCGAGGCCGTACGATTTAAAAAGCAGACACTCGTCTCGCAGCTCGAGGAATTCATACGATCGCAGACAAACTCAGTCCAGTCTGTTGCGTCTTCTAAACAGAAACTGTCTGGTGCGACGAATATGACGACAATTCGCGTTTCAAACAAATGTGACGATGTCTTCGGTGGATTTCACTGAGAACTGAGGGAACTGCGAGCGAAAGAAAAGTCCGTCTTTCAAGACTGTTTCAATTACTGTTCGTTGTGACGACGCATCGGTTGGCGGCGCCGTTTGTCGACAGACATTTCGGCATTGTGCGCCAACTGCATGTTCCGTCGTTTTGTTCTGTGATCAGAACTTATCGAAAATTTTACAGCTTTGTTAAGTCCGACGATCGTAGACCTGTGTTTCCTGTAATCCAAAAGCGTGTTTGAGGCAGAGCCAAAGCCTTACAAGTTTATTTAAAATTTCTGTTTAGGTTTAATTTGAACAGATTGCAATTTTAGTGCCAATTAGATAAAAGCACTGTTTAAGCCAAGGCATACACTTAGAAAACCAAGAAGACTAATTGTACTGTAGTATTACTATATCGATGCCTACACATCGCTTGATGTGGGATCAGTTGAGACTTAAAATGAGATCACCCTACTGAAGAACTAATACCATTTCATTGTTTTGAGTATGATTACCTAATTGGCTCGGCCAAAGTTAAACGAACGTTGTTCAAAAGATAGTCCCATGTTCTCAAGTTCTTTGCTCGTTTCTGGTTGCTCTTTGTTAAAAACGAATTTGTTCTTTTACCGACTTGATCAGACTGCCATCGAGTTATACGTTTGTGATGGCGAGCCTAGACGCGGTCCAGTTGTGGAGGTTGTCGGTTTAAATTGACGATCTTTGTGATTTTTTTTCCACTTCTAAATGGTTCAGACCATTTTCAAAGGCAAGTTCAATTGTATTTTTACAGGCCAAGTGGTCTGCTGTCAGTCCTTATCATTGGCCCAATATCTTTCTGTGCTGTGATGTAATATTTTTGAGCTGCTTAGAATCGATAGCAGAGCATCGTAGAGCGATATTAGATGTGTTTCTGTTTCGCAAGCCATTAATGCAGCATGAATAATTAATTGAAGGTAGTTTCTAAACATGACACTGTATGCACGCACCAGGGCATAGTGGCTATTTTGCCTTTTGGAAATGTGTCCAAAGCGCTGCTTACAATCTATTGTATGTATTGTATGCAAGTATTTCGTTGTTGAGAGTATTCAGGTGGTACACTTGAAGTTTGACTTAAGCGTTCGACATAGCATGTTCAGCACACCTGTTTTGGCACTTTTTAAATTTTGTCAATTGTTATGCCGATGAAACCACATACATGTACACTTTGTACAGTATTGCAAAAGTTCTAATTTACTGTTCAGTCTGCCAATACAAATCATTTTTGGCATGTTTTAAGATTTTGTTCTGGATTTTGAGACGCAGTCCCTGTCCTGTTTGCTTAGCATTCAATCCTCTTTCCAGAGCGCTTGTTATTGTTTCCTGCACGATTCTGGCTGTGGCAAACGTAAATTTCAGAAACAGTTGATCGTGGTGTAACAATTGTTGATAACGTGCAATAGAAGTTGTTATACACATAACAGATGCAACGGTTGCTGTAGGGCTACTGTTGTTGCAGATGCCGTTTTACCAGAATTTTCTGCAGTGGAAACAGTTGAGTGGAATTCTCTATAAGTCATAATTCGAACAACAGAACATGCATATAGGAATAACAATGCGAAATATTCACTACTTTTTTTATCACAAACAAACCAAATCCAAACATTCTTTCATGGTTGCCCAAGCACGAAATACCTTCCTTGGGAATGTGATCTAAATATCGTCTGGTTAAATTTGAACCAAGATAGCAATACAAGCATTTTGCCAAGAAATACACATCACATCCAGCAAACAATACTCAATAGTTGTCCAGCAAGGCTGACCATTTGTCACCTGCCACCAAAATCGATGTATGTGTCTTTAGAGCCAAGCGTTGTCATTTGTCATGGTATGACCAGTGGCAGTGACTTTTCTAAAGACAACCTGGCAGGCTATTGCTTACTTCTGATTTGCAAGCATTCTACAATATGATAAATTATGACATTATCTAAATTAATGCAGATTCTAATTTTAATAGTTGTAAAAACATGCGATGGTTTGCTTTTTGCATGTCAGCTGGGCTCATGTACCAAGAGGTGTTTGATAGTTGTCAATCAATAAATCAATCAATATTCTTATTGAATAAGACAAAATGGCACAACAACTGGAGTTGAACATAGGTTTGTGGTCGTTCAAACTTCAAAGCACCATTAGGAAGATCCAAAAGGAAGATTGTCCCTCTAAAAGTTGACAAAAACATATCGAGGCCTAAACTACGACAATAGATCACCCAAGGTTTTGGCCACAAGCAGCGCAGAATGATTACCAACACTTTAATGAAATTAACGAATCTTCATTCTAACCCAAAAGAAACCTTCCACTTTTTAAAATATATACCACGAAAAGCACTAGAAAACTTGAAGAAAGAATATTGAAATTTCTGCTGAATTTGTAATAATATAATTATTATGCAATGCTATCCTGGAAGAAAACAAATAATAAAGTTATTAACTTCATTGGAAAAATTAAATTTAGACAGACCATCTTTAAACTTTGAGTTTTAGCTAAATCTGCCAATTGTAAATACACTACATGCAATGTAATGCTTGTAGAAATGAAAGATATAATAGCTTAAAATTAAGAAGATAATAACATTACCCTAGACCAATATAAAACTTTGATAAATAAAATCTCAACTAGTATTCAATACTGATAATTATTCAAAATGAAGAAAAACTATCTAAAGAAAATGGGTTCAGTGGTGAATTGCTCCATTCAAAAAATTATGCACATTTTCAGGCCTTTATTTGCTTCTTCAGTTATGTAAACCATGACATTTAGTAATAACAACACAAATAACGACAATTTATAGGCAACGTAACGTACACTGTACACAACCATGCCATTATTGGGGTGCCTGACAATGTTTGCGGCATAACCTGCTCTTGTCCACATCGTCCTGCTTCCTCCTGGCAGATGACTTTAAAATGAAGTCAATAAACTATTAGCTCTCACAGCTAAACTTGGTAGTTATTTGAGTACATCCTAATTCCTCAGTGTCCTTAATGACAAACTTCAGCCAGAGTCTCTACTGCATTGAATCTCATTAGTCGTGTTGCTGATCATATTCCTGTAGAAGTATCTAGTATCACAGTTGTAAGATCAACAGGTAGCCCGATCTAAACTCTGCCAACTCAGCTAAAGAATGAACATCTGGGGACAATGTTGAAGGCAAACACGGAGAGGAGAGCCCAAAGAGTGTAATTCTTCCCATTATTGACATGTCCTTTGACTAACTTTCAGGTATCACAACTAGGGAATATAATCCCGAACTTTACTTGAATCCCGTAATCCCGGGATTGAAAAGCTTGGAATCCGACATCGTAATCTTGATATTTTGCCATTGTAATCCCATTTTTCATAATTACAATTCGGATTAATGAGTTAAAATTACTTGAGCCATAAGTTTTCCTTGATAACTAGATGCAAACAGGACTGCGCTATCGTTCGTACGCACACACTGACGGACAGATCTGGGCTTTAGTGTAAAATAAGGCCTATTTACGGTATTGTACTATCATGAATAGCTTTTAATTACCAAAGGACTCAATCCCGAGATTGATAAATTTCTAATCCCAGGATTGGCAGAATGCTCTGGGATTATATTCGCTAATCACAACCACTAATCATAACTCAAACTTCTATAGCGCCCACAAAAGGGAAGTAGACTTCAGAATTTTGAGAGAGATGATATTAACATAAGTTTGATTGCATTTGCATCCCTGAAACGACATGCATTAGATCTGTAATGATCTGCTATAGACTATAGACTTACTAAACAGATATTTTTTTAAATATTGCCCATATTAGTAATATGGCTACACCTTCAAGCCATTTCATCAGGAAATAGACATCTTAAGAGGTTGTAAGAGCGCCTTTGATCGTAATTCTTTCATGCATGTGTCTTGTGTCATGACAGCTTATGAAAGGTTTTTATCAAACACATTGAGAGAACTGAACCTAAACAATTGGTGAATGTTTACTTGTTTTCTGCTGTTTTGCATTTTTATACAAGACGACTGCATATTTAACAAATAAATTCCATATTTTGTACAAAATAATTGAACTGCATTTCAGGTTTTATCTTAGCACACTATAATGCACAAAACTAGCAGCCTAAACTATGTTTATACATTTCCTTCTGTATTCAGCATAGAAGATTAGAGCAATACAAAGCACCGGTACAATCTCTGGAATCAGATGCATTGACTTTAAGTAGATACAGCAGGCACTTGGTTGAAGCAGATTATAATTATTAGATTCTCTGAAACCAGATAGAAAAATATATTGATTTTGAAGTAGACATCTACTGGAACCCACTTGTGAGGCTGCCTCTCTAATGACAACATGGCACAATAGTTTAAAGCTGAATTTTATTAAACTTTGGAATCTACATCTGGCATTCAGTCCAGGTCAAGAGGTCATTGCATGGGTAGGGGCTAGCTTGCTGTCCGATAGTATTTTATGGTGTGAGAAGTCACCAGATGCACATTCAGTGCGGTTGACCCTGCATCCGCACAGATGAAAGGGGATGGCTCATGTTTGAACCACGTTATGCCAGAGTTAGTCTTATTATAAATATCGAATTGTAATTAATATTGAAACTTTGGCCATGCCTGTTTCTAATGCAGCAAAACGAAGTCAGCATATCTAGAGAACGAGCTGCCCTCGTATTATGGTTAGCATTTTACAACAGAATCAAGAGAAGCGTTGATCATATACGTCGACTAATATATGTATATCTGAACACATTCATTTACACTGTACACTTCAACATCACATTCTTAAAACATATTGCAAGATCATAATCTTCGTTATTTTAGTAGTATGCAATGTCATACTTCTAAACTCTGCTCAGTAAGTCTCCAGCTTTTAAATATTTGACCATGCAATACAACGCAGACCTCAGTTCCGTTTGTAAAGCATGTATCTACTTCAATTACAGAAAAAACACTTCTACCATAAATAGTTTAACTTCAAAGTAATTCTGCCTGCTACACACATCATTTTAACCTGGACAAGCAACTTAATTACTTACACCACGGCTATAATTGAACATCTGTAGCTTGAAACCTGTCATATAATCCAGCCGTTTTCAACGTTTTTAGTCTCGAGGACCAATTACAAATTTCGTGTCTCGTTCACAGACCACAATTAAGTTTTGTGTCTTATAAATTTATAAAATTTATATAGCAATAATATAATAAATTTGATAACATTCAGCATTTAGCAGAATGGTTCACTAAACAAACCACAATTTCATATCCGATGTAGACTTTGAAATGCAGAAACATTTGTCATAAATGATATATTTTTTACAAATCTGTCTTTATGTTTTTGTTTTAAAAAGCATAAATTGTAGGCTTTGCTCACGAACAACAGACATTTGCCGTGGCCCACAGGTGGACAACCGCTGATATAATCACCTCCTCTTAAATCAAACTGTTAATCAATTAATCATGGCTAATCACACAAGGACCTCAGCTATACAACTACTTGCTCACAAATACCAACGTCATGTACAATATCAGAAGCAATATCCTACATCAGAACTATCCTGTTAAGAGACAGTCCATCATTACACAATCGCAATTTTATATATCGCACTTAAAGCTAAACCCATCAGAGGCACTCTGTGTTCCAAATGTTCTTCACAAAACGTACGAGTTATGTTAAAAGCAAGAACAGTATATAAATAAAAGTATGAACCTAACTGAAATAAACATCACAATAATAAAAAAATAAGTTTAATTTCTTTAAAGCTGAGAGTCTAATAATTCTGCATTAAATCATTATTTCGCTGTCTTTTCCTTACAAAGGCAGCATCACAAAAATAATGTAGAATATAATAAGTTGGCGATTTCAGACAAGAAAATACATTTACAACCTTAATCATAAAAAATCCTCAGTGCTTCCGCAAAAAAACTCGTTCCTCTCTGAACTTAAGATTATTTTGCTTGACCGAGGCTGCCCAAGGAGCGAGCGCTTCTGAGTAGACAGTATTCAAGGAGCCCTATACAAAACTGCTGTAATAATAAATAAAACCACGAATCCCTAACCAAACAAAGGCAAAGGACCTTCATCCTGACAATTCCACGGGCCGATTCAGCAAATTCCCTACATTGACAAGAAGTATGTATTGTTTCAGCAGGTCCATCATAGAACAATGATTTCACCCCTGCAGTGGGCACAGCAGACGAAAGAGAATCCCTCGTATCTTGCACCCGGGTGAAACCGTGGCAGGAGGATGGGCGGATGACGAGCGACGGAAACTGACCCTGGTACGCCGATTGTGCCGGTTCCACCAGCTTTGACAGCAGATAGAACCTGAACAGTTGTAAACATATCATGGATGTATAATTTCTTATATCTGAACAGAGGTAAGTTTTCGGCTTAGAGCGAAAGACAGTCTCGCCAAGAGAGTTGCGAACTTGGGAGGATAGAGAATTCGAGATGGTGGAACCGGCAAATATGAATGAATGCCATCGGCAAATAGTCTGGCTCAAACTAATGTTAGCTCTAGAAGACTTAAAGAAATATACCCGTAATCATACTGCATTTTGTCAGTTTGGATGCTGAAAAACCAAGATAATTATTATTGTTTTTTACTTAAGGCATCAATGACCAGTGGCGTAGCTAGGGTCTTTTGCGCCCGGAGACAATCCCGAAATTTGCGCCCCTATCCTCTAACCCCCCCCCCCAAAAAAACTGATGACCTTTTTTTAGTCATTGCCTTTATTTTCGAAATTGTGTGCCCCTTTTCTACGCAAAATAAAGTAATGACCGTTTTTTTAGTCATCACACACATTATATTTTCATAATTTGTGCCCCTATTCACGGCAAAATTGCGGAAAAACTTTCAGATTTATGCCATTTCCGGAAAAAATCGTGTATATTCTCCAGATTTTGCGCCCCCCAGCCCTGCGAACAGGGAGAACTGACCCCCTTACTCCCTAGCTACGCCACTGTCAATGAAAAGAAAAATGCTTTAGGAGCAGGAGTAATGTCTGGAGGGTCAGGCCTCGTCTTCTGGATCTGCCGAAAAGAGTTATTATGTCTTTTCAGCACAAGGTTCAATTATCTTGAGTTACCTGATGCGTGAGTAGCTCAGCAGGTGTGAAAGATGACCTAGCGTCTTCATCGGGTTCACACGGGGGAATGCCACCAGCGAGCATACGACACACTGCGTCTGTCAGGCGCTTGATGTCGATCGCCAGGTCCAACGTGTGAGCACGTTTCGTGCGAAAGCGCTCGACGCTAGACTGCCTTTGCGAACCAACCAGCGCCAGAAGATTCCTAAAATGTTCCAATTCTTACGGTCATTCTATACTGAAACCAGGCCAGCCTTTCAATCCCTAACTTAATTAGCCATAGTGTCACCCTTTGCCAATCAAGCCTACCTTCTGGAGGCTCAGAAAAGATGACATTTCAATAAACATGCATACCTATACGCATACTACAAGAACTAATTACTAACAAGACAATTCAGAACATTTATGTATAATTGCATAAATATATATGTATATATATATGCAAATAATATATATATATATTTATTATATAATTATTTATATATACACTCTGTATCTGGTTATTCAGAGATAAGGCCAACAAAATTCCAGTAACAGATGTTTAAAAAACTGAAGAGGTAGGTACCGGTAGGAAATAATATTCAAAAAAATTTTATTCCGATTTTACTCCACGATGTTGCACTACAGCACGTTCGAATACACTGTTTTAGCTACAGGCTTTATTACAGCAAACACCTACCTTCAAAAGTCATCAACCTAATTCCAAATAGCTCAAGCAAGTCATTAAATCAATTCTAGTGGCTCATGCAAATCAAGAAAATCAACTTCTCCTTTGCACATATCAGTCAACTTCTCTATGCTCTGTCAACTTCAAATACATCATTTTTGGAGCCTGACCAGATACTCTACATTACATATGTAATGCACTCGCATATTTCCAGGTAAACATAAGCAAACAGCAAGATGCAAATAAGTTGGAAGAACAGATGTCATGAAGGGGCGCTATATAAATGTGTGAATAAATAAATAAAACATAAGCAACAGCAAGATGCAAATAAGTTGGAAGAACAGATGTAACGCATCAAAAGCTTGCCACCAACAGTGCTATAGAAATAGTCGTAATTATTTAAATACATTAAATTACACTGATTCTAATTTTATTAAACGTACCTGCGTGCAAGCAAGAGCAGCTCCTGAAGCTCGTGTCTCTCCTGAATGTTGTACTGTAGCGCCATCTGTGCCTGACCTAACGAACCGTTCAGGCGATCGCATTCAGACGTCAGCTGCTCCACTAAAACCCTATCGAAGATCATAGAGACATGTGTCATTATTACAGCAAACACCTACCTTCAAAAGTCATCAACATAATTCCCAATAGCTCAAGCAAGTCATTAAATCAATTCTAGTGGCTCATGTAAATCAAGAAAATCAACTTCTCCTTTGCACATATGAGTCAACTTCTCTATGCCCTGTCAACTTCTCTTTTCCTACCCTATTTTTCTGCAGTCCACCAATAAGAAATGAACCACCTTTAGCAATAATGCCACATAGACCAGCTACATATGGGACGCAGTAGTGTAGTGGTGAAGGTCGCCGCCTCGCAACCGAAAGGTTGTGGGTTCGAATCCCACCCACC